>JBCJKH010044460.1:22189-78001 GCA_039877255.1 Loriculus beryllinus
TTTTTTCATTTTATTTTGTTAAAAAAAAGAATGCCCAGCTTTTCAGTCGTTGTAAATAAAATTGCATCACAACATTTTCACACAAAAATTGGTTCCTGAGAAGACACGCTGGAAAAATACTGCTAAATACTGACTCAGGATAACAGGGATGTATAGTCCCCACTTTTTAAAAGCAATAACCTTACATGTGACCTAGTGGGTTTAGCTGGTGGAAAGCCCGATCTAAAACCCAACAAAGCCATGGTTTCTGTTCCAGGCTTTACAGGTACCTTGGGCAGTGCAGACAAGGGTTTTGCTTGGGGAAAACCTCAAAATACCAGACTTCAATAAACTCTCCCAAGTTGACCACCCATGAACAAAGCAAGAGAAAGAACTGTCTGGTTTTCCCTTCTCCAAAAGGCAAAAAGATGGAGGGAAAACTCTTCAGGAGGCAAACTACCACTTGAGTACCTGAGATAGGGAAAATAATGGATTCTTCACACTGAAAAACAGCATTGTAACTTTTTCCTTCCATTAGCAGTTCGCTAATTTTCTTTCTTTCTAAAGGAGGAAATAGCTGAAATCCATGGGAGCTTATAAAACACTATTCAGCCTATCTATACAAAAATAAACAACAGTTACTCATAATTAGGAAAGAACAAACTATAACAATGTAACCTTAGACCAGGGTTTTTTCAACAAGTGTGCCTCACATTTAGAGAAATCAAAACAAACAATTGCTATTCTAAGATACAAATGTAGCTGCCTCTGATCTTCACAGGAAAACTGTAATTTAAACGGAGCCAAAAGTTTAAACAAAAAAACCCACGACAGATGCTTTTTTTCCCAAGTCTTCCTACCACAGCATTTTGAATTCTTTCTCATTAACGATGCTTACATGAACATGTACAAAACAAATTACATGGCTATTTGACTTACTTGCTGATTCCAGAGGCACAATGTGCAATTTTATCATACTGCTTATGTGTGTTGGTAAGGTTTCTGCAAAACTCAGCACTGAAAATTTCTTATCTTTGGCAAGAGACAGGAAGTCATCATTCAGCTCTTTAAGAGCGGGAGAATCTGAGAAAGAGCAACATAATTTGTGCAGTGTTATCTTGAACATAAGATTATAGCATTTGCCTAGACTACATTCCTAGAGATGTTTTGGAAAAATCAGTACCCCAGAAAAGAAGTAGCATTTTGCTTTTAATCCTTTTTTCCCAGCTATCATATGTAACAATTTATGGCAGGGGGGTTGGAACTTGTTGATCTTAAGATCTTTTCCAACTCTAACTACTCTATGGATCTATGATTTCTCCTTAGCATGGAATTTGTTTAAAGATAAGGGTCTGAAGTCCAGCATATGTTGAGCTAAATGACTCATGCTACTATAAACCAGTTCTGACTCCCTTTCTTCCCCCCCTCATCTCTGCAATCAAATGAAAGTTACTCAGAATTCAACACCCAGCCCAAAACATAAAAACGTTTTTTATCCAGCTTTTTCTGACAGCATGATTAAAAAAAGAAGCTATCTGGATGGATTAGCACAGACCCCCAGTGTGAAATGGTAGCAAAGCCAGCGTACCTTTGCTGAGTTCTTTAACCTCCACAGATGGAAAGAGAAGATATCTGGCACTCATAGAATATTCAGCCAGCTGGGAACCATGGTGAGGTACGCTATAAAATATGATTCCTCTGGTGTTGTTTACAATTTTCTCCATTTCTGGATTCTTGGAAGCATCCACCAGCATCTTTTTGACTAGAAGACCTGGCAAGAGAAACTGAATTAATGCAGGGATATAAAGCACTGTGAAAATAATGATCATGCTATATTATCCATGAAACAACTAACCATATTCTTGCCTCAGCTGATTAGTCCTTAGTTTGTCAAATATGTAAGATCAAGTTCAAAAAAAACCACAAACAAAACCTGAGGAGGCATTAAAATGAAGTATCAATGAATGATGCAAATTCATTTATGATTTGCTTTAAGTGTTGCTAATGACACTCACTGTATGCCTGATCAGGAAGAAAATTTTGCCTCTGGGTTCCCATTTACATGAGTTTCAACTCATTGATTTTATGCTTTTAAATCAACACAGTAAAAGCAAACAGCAATAAAAATCCTTTCAAAATGTATATGCTGATGAACACAATGCATTAAGAAAGAAGAAATCTATTTTCCATCTTTTGCAAATGTTTTTTGATAAAACTACTCCCAGTAATGGCATTTCAAACTGAATCTGTTCAACAGCTTATTCTGAAACCTAACAGCAAAGAAATACTTTGTATCAAACATGCAATGTGCTTACCACCCATGCTATGTGATACCCACACCAGAGGTCTGTCTCCAATCCCAGCAGCTCTGAGCTTGTCAAGAAGCTCATTGCTTCTGTAAGCAATAGACTTCCTGCAAAGGAAAAACAAACACAAGCATGATGAAGCATGACAGGTTAAAACGCCATGTTAAAACAGAAGGAATTTTAGTGCTGCACATTAACGAAAGTGAATTAAGTACACAAAACATTAATTAATTATTGCTGCTACAGTAAAAAATGACAAAACTTTTTGTAAGGCTGGCTTCACAAAGACATCAGGAATTAAGCTAAATGCAATTTTCTGATCTTGCTAGAAAGTTTTCTTTTAATTCACTCATCTCTTATTTCCTTTAGTTCAAAAGATCTTTTTATGATGTTTTATATGGTTTCATTTACACACTGTAACAAAATTATGTTTTCATTTTATGAAAGCATCATTAATGCATAATGAATTTTATCCACAGAAACAAGAATGTACCTAATGTCTAGCAAAAATGTATGCTGCTAACTAAACAATACTCCAAATGTGGAGCAACGTACATGATCAACCACCAAACACTCTTGAAAAATCAGAGACAAAGTCTGCTATACTTTCCAGACAATAACCTCCAAATGTTTTGTGCTGGAGTAGTATAAAAGCACAATAATTCTCCACTTTATAAATGAAGAGACTGAGCTCTGAAAAGTATAAGCTACATGTTAGAGGTTGAAAATGAACCTGTGGTACAACCAAAACCAAACCAATGCCAATTCCCAATCCAAGCTTCAAAGTGCAACTCTTTGCAGTGTTGACAAGAATTGAACACAGAAGATAATGAATTTATCAGGATATTGGGGCAACCACTGTGCAAAGTAATTCACTTCATCTCTACTGGTTCTCAGCATTCTCACTAGAAATTGCTTTTATAACACATGAAAAGGACACTCACACGTGTCTTTTCAGCTGAACAATAGGCTTTAGGATAGCTGAGAGACATAAAAATTCACTTCTGAGACAACTGAATGAGCCTGTTAGAGCTCATACATTTAGAGCAATCACAAGGTTGTGATTCTACTTCTACATCTTTGCTCTTGACAGTTAAAAATATCAATATCTTTCAATATATTTCTTTTTCTATTAACCATGTACAATTAGAAATTAATCAAATACTATGCTTAGGTGACTGTAAATAGCAGGTAATGTAATTTCCCACTTTGTAATAAAAAAGACATTATCTTAAAATAAATAGATATATATTTCTTTTTCAAATTTTCTTACACAAAAGTTACTCCAGATGGACACAAGAAAAATGTTCACTTAGAATCACAGAATCATTTCTGTTGAAAGAGACCTTTAAGATCACCAAGTCCAACTGTAAACTCAGCACTGCCAAGTTAACCAATAAACCATGTCCCTAAGTGCCACATCTTTTAAAAACCTCCAGGGATGGTGACTCAACCATTTCCCTGGGCAGCCTGTTCCAATGCCTGACAATCCTTTCAGTGAGAGAATTTTTTCCTAATATCCAATCTAAACCTTCTCTGGCATGACATGAAGCTGCTTCCTCTTGTCCTATTGCTTGTTACCTGGGAGACTGACTCCCACCTCACTACAACCTCCTTCAAGGTATCTGTAGAGAGCAAGGGGGTCTCCCCTGAGCTCCCTTTTCTTCAGGCTAGACAACCTCAGTTCCCTCAGCTGTTCCTCCTAAGACTTGTGCTCTAGACCCTTCATTAGTTTTGTTGCCATTCTTGCTGTCAAGCATTGGAACAGGCTGCCCAGGGAGGTGATTGAATAACCATCCCTGGAGATACTTAAAAGATGCGTAGATATGGTACTTCAAGGCATGGTTTACTGGAAGACTTGTCTGTGCTGGGTTAACAGTTGGACTCAATGATCTTAAAGGTATTTTCCAACTTCTAGGAAAATTATATGCTTCATTTTATCATGAGTATAAGGTCATATTATAGAGGATTTTTTGCTGGGCTTATGAAGCATTAGTGGGGTATTTTAAGAAATATTCCCCTTATGATATAAAACTAATGTTATATTTACATCAACTAACAGCATGATCTAGGGTCTCCCTTAAACATGAAGAACAGACTATAAGAATTTAGGCAGGTGGCTACAAAGCTCAAGCATATCATGACTGCACCTAATGTTTTTCCAAAATCATTTTCAAATCCAAGAGGAAAAATTAAATTTAGTTTCACAGTAGGTGATCCCAAGGTTTGGCTTTACAGGTCTCCCTCACTTCCAAACTGCAGACATTACATATGTTACCTGTGAGCCTCAACAGGACATTTTGCTTTCCAGTCACTCAAATCAGTGTCATATTCCACAGAAATGACTCTAAGGGCAGGACAGTCTGAAGCCAGCCATGTCTAAATTGAAGAAAAGCAAAACCAAAGCAGCTTATAATTGAGGTACTTAAACTCTTGTAAGCAATTTAGCAAAGATGTTACTATGGGGACAATATCAAGCAAGATATTTGCTCTTCAGTTAATCCCTAAATACACCTTACACCTAGACTATTACTCTTTCATACCACACTGCTGAACTCTAGTCTGCTTCCCAACCACAAAGTAGGCAAAGGACAGAGATATATTACTAACTCGCACACTCCTGGCTCCCTCTCCTGGGTAAAACAAAAATTACTAAGCTGACCAACACGACTGATCCGTTTACAGAGACACTTTGGTGGTTATACCAATGCGACTTGCTTGAAGCACTAATTACTTATTTATCAAAAATATTTAAGTAGCAATCTGCAAAATCGGAGGTACTCAGACACCCATGTGAGAAATTATAATTAAAAAATAATTTTATGTATATTTTTTCTCAGCAATAACATTCCATAGAAGAAGAATGATGTTGGAGGCTTGAAGTTAGAGAGGATTTTCCATTGCAAGAAGAACCTGCTCAAGATTTCAGCTTACTAAAGTGCTACTTGTATAACACATTACAAGTTATTCGATTCAAAACAGACAACTGCAGACAGTGTAACTCTAGATCCTCTGGACAGCTCTCATTAATGAGAAATTAATGAAAATGTTGTTGTCTTTTACCTTTGGCCAGCACTGACTATACTCCTCTTGCCCTTCAGAAGCCTTTTTATCCAAATGCCGGTCAATATCTTGCTGTCGCCAGGTTTTAAATGCTGCTCCCAAAAGACCATGCACAAAAAGGATGTCTGCTTTGATGGGCTGGCTGATACAGAAAAAAGGAATTTCTAAGACTGCACAGTACATATTCTTTCAGCAAATAAAATTTACACATAACTTTTAACCTACGGGATGACAAAATTCTATTTTCAACACTATATGTGACATCTTATGGTAAACATTTAATGACATTTCATGATATTACAAAGAGGATACTCAGAACAAGACAAAAAAAAGGGATCCACCCAGAAGAGAGATATAAAATGAAGTATGGAAAATACCTAGCTCACAAGTCACATCTTTCTATAATGAAAAACAACATTCGCTCCAGCTACTCTTAATGCAACCTGGTAGTTCCAGCTTTATCCTGAAATTACATCTTAATTGTAACTAACACCAACAACCCAGGGAATAGTTGCTACTAAGTGACATACCACATTGGAGACTGCTTCAGCCCCAGATATACAATCACTATTAAAAGAAGCTGCAGCTGTAAATTTACTGCATCTTAAGCCAACATGTGTTGCTGCCAGCAAAATAATTACAAGGCAAAATAATTATCCCAAGACAGCCAGCGCAAAGGTTCCATGAAAAGCAGTAATTCATCTTGTGTTATGTTCATATTTCTCCTGCAGTAAAATAATACTTTTACAGTCATGGGCTGCTCCAACCACTTGTGTGTTCTCCTGTTTGAGAATCCAGATTCAGTCCTCTCAATCAAGCAAAGAACAGGAGGAGCAGGTAACATCAGTACAGCAACACTGATGTCAGCTCTTTCAAAGGTTTTTAACTAAACAGTTTAACAAGCAACTGAAAGTACAGCATGTACAAGCAACTCAACATGTACAGTATCTCCTTCTACTTTACCTAGTGCGATATTGTGGATGTAAGACATAAACACCATCTAGATACTTCTCTTTCACCGCATCTCTGTCTAGATTAGCCAAAGCTCTGGCTGCATGAGAAGACTGAATGACATGTGGGGATTTCATTACTTCAGCAAGTACAGAAATCCAACCTACATTGAAAAAATAAAGTGGCAGGTTAACTAATAGAAACATCATCCAAACAGAAGAATTCAGAAACATACTTCAAACTATACTTGTGAAAACAGATGTTAAAATTTAAGAATGGTAACATCAAAAATAAATTTCTAAACAGAATAAACGTTGACTCCTGTGCAAGCTCTCCTTAAGAACACTACCTATAATCTATTTTCAGTTCTCCAAATACAATAAAAGACTGCCAAGCTAGTCCAATTTAAAATTAGCAAGGTCTCTGCTTTTGCATTTCTCTTATAAGAGCCAAGATGAAGAATCAAAAATAGTGTCCAGAGTCCTTCCGCCCCTAGATGCCTTATCACAGCTACTACAGAAGAAAAGCATCATTGCTTTTCTTTCTCTTCCTGTGTCACAGCTTTTGCAAAGGAAAAGAGCCTTAGAGGTTCTTGCTTCTTGCACATCATCCAGTAACAAAAGAGTAGTTTTATCAACCCTTAACCAGCAATATACAACTGTCTGACTCTGGAGTCCGGTTCACTGTCTAAAATCCCATTTATACTGAGAGCTCTGCCCCAGGAAGCTGCTGACTCTTCTGTTACAATCTCTTCCTCTATACATATGATTTTAGCAGTCATCATATCAGTCATCATCTCAGAATGCAAGAAAGGTGCTAAAGCTCAGACCCAAGGCCTTTGTAGTCTAGCTGTCTTTCTCCAGAAGTAAGCAGTAACAGAAGTTGCAGAATAATAAAGGAATAGAGCAATAAAAGGACAACTATATAGGGCTGATTCTCTATTATATTCTTTCAGGCTTCCACAGCCAACTTGGCTTCCGTGTGTAGAACTTTATGGATTTCTCTTTCCCTGAATTTGTCTAATTACTTTTTGAAGCTCTTTAAGTCTTCAACAATCATAATGTTTTGTAGCAAGTTTTAGTTGGGTCACACACTGTATGGAAAAAAGTATACACTTATTTGTTCTGCCTGTTGATAATTTAATGTACAAGAACCTTTGGTCCTGCATGACAAGAAAGAGCAGATGACCATTCCCTCTTTGCATTCTCTACGCTAGTAAAGATTTTATAAATCTCAGTCATATTCTCCTTCAGTCACTTTTTCCGTGCTAAGTGTCCCATTCTAGTGATATGTTCTTTACACCACAGTCATGTCAAATTTTTAATCACCCCTGTGGTCTTTCCCTGTGCCTTTGCTACTTCTCGTATTTGCAACAGCAGATAAATATGTGTTTAAGAAGCAGACAACAGCTCAGATGTATACAACAGCATACTGGTATCTTCTATTTTTCTTATTCTTTATTTCCTAATAAAACATTGGGAATTATTTATTTGGTACAGAAATGTAACTGTGATAATTAGGGGCATTAAAAAGGGGTATCAGAGCAAAACTTAGCAGAAGTTCCTAACCTAACATGAAACAAGAGAGGGTGGAAAGGCATGTTTCACTTTGTTCCAAAAGCTATAGACTACAAGCTGTTCTGTTCCTTTACAAGACTAAAACAGTCATTTAAAAGAAAAATTATCTGCAAGAGAAGAAAACTCAGATCTTTGCCAGTCATGTAAACTGAACATCAATCAAGTCCAAACTATCACCATCCATCAGACTTAGCACACCTCTGCAGCACTGACATACACTAGCCAGACAGCATACAGGACTTTTTAATCAACACCATCTAAACTGTCTATATTTTCTGTATTAAAAAAACAATAGCACCACCTCCTCACCCTCACAAATACAAAAAACACACCACTACCATCGTCCTTTATATTTTTAAAAAACACTGAATCCTCTGAAAATTTTAGAATAGAAATCTGACATTCGAACTGCTTGCACTTGCTTTCCTTTTACCTGCACGTACTATGGATGCATGAAGACGTTCATCCAAAGCCATATTTCCAATAATGCGAATTATGTTCCTTTGTATTTTTGCTGAATCTTTACGTAGCTGGTATATCCTCTGTAGTAATTGAAGGCCTCCTTTAGCTTCAATTTTATCACAGTGAGAAGAAACCTAGTAAATACAGTAAATACAATGACAGTAAGTAGACATTCTTCAAAAGGTCGAGATGCTGTTAATTCACAAATTAGAAAGTTTGAATGATGCTGAGCCCTTAATATGTAGAAATTCTTACTAATCTAGAATGTACTATGCCATAATTGAAGATAAAGTAAGTATTTTAATATGCTAAACACATTATTTGTAGGGATTAACAAACTGAAAGATGCTGAACTGAAAGATGCTCCTCCACATTTGAGAGAGTGATGAGAGAGCTCTCCACTTGGCATGATCAAACTTCAACAAAAGTTTAAAAGTCTGAACAGGATAATTATCTCAATGGCAGCTACCTCTCTTCCTGTTCACCGTGTAAAATGGAATCATAATCCCTTCTCTTTGAACAATATGTCAAAGATATGTCTACGTCCCATGTAGCGTTGCTATTATTACTATTTTAAGGGCAATAATAGATTCTAGTCCAAGCAGATGAATATAGACTAATTAGTTGTTGTGGCAACTACTGATGTTGGCCAAATGCTTCTGACTTGAACATGCTCTTTACAGTGCTTGAAAATGTGTGGTAGTTATATGCTGATGTCCTCAAGTCTGTGGCTTTCAACACATTTGGAATCAGTACAGTCACAAATTGTTTAAACTGAAAATCTGGAGTATCAGAAGTTCTAGATTGAGTCAGAATTTCTATGTATATGGAAGATGAGCAAGGAATACTGGCAAACTGCTCTTTATCCATGCCTACTACCAATAACAATTTGGCATTCTCAGTGCTGTTTCACAGTGTTCCAGGCTTCTGAGCAATTAAGCACACACAGAAGAGTACAGCAATAGGGAACAAGAAGAATCACTGCTACACACGAAGTCTTCCATACTCTCCATCTGTAAGAGATGCGTCTGCAAAGAACAGACTGGTCCTGGAAAGATGCATTGTATTAGGTGCATGCTGTCCAATGTTTTGCCAAAGGCAATGACCTCTGGAAGAAGGGCTTTTTTTGAAAGCCAAGGTTTGCATTTCATTCTTTTGATTAAAATGAACTCATGAAGCTACTCTGCTTTCCAGAAACCTGGCACTACAGTTAGATTAAAAGCATTAAGAGACCACTTGTAAGATTTGTGAATTAATGTACACTAACTTACACAAATCCACACATACTTTGCACTGAGAATTTCTTATTACTAGTATCTCACTTACTTGAGAAGCTGCAGAGCCTCATAATGTCTATCTCAAACGACTTTGAGTGTCAGTGGAAGGTAGCCCTAAACAGAAAAAGACTTCTGGACTAAAGGCATTCTCTCTTTTCTGTGTCAGAGCTGCTCTTTACTTTTTGAAAGATACATACAAGTATACTACAGCAGAACTTACACAGGTGAATTAGAAATAGCAGAACTTATATTCACTTCCCATCAGAAAAAATGAGTTTGTTATGCTGCCTTTCAATTCTCACCAGTCTTGGTTGTTTGAATATCCTTATAGAAGGGGTAAGGGATAGAAGACAAGGAAATGGCAACTCCTTCCCAATATATGAGAGCATTAGAACAGAATGTTCATAAATTTAGCTTTTCAGTTATAGTTTAAAGGACAAATTACCTTAGAATGCTGTACTAAAGCTTGCAAACAAAAGAGTTCCACTGTCTCTGAAGGGATCTTACTCAGCGTCTCACAATATGGAAGTCCATTGCCTCCAAAACACCATAAACCTCCCTGAAATGAGAATCAGTAAAAATTATACCACATTCCAAATGGCTATAAAAAAATCAGCATTTCTAAACTAAAACAGTGAGTGTGTAATGGTCCATAGAAATTTCTACAAAGGGTGCACAGCATGCATGCACTTCTCAAAACATACAAATTACACAACAGTACACAATAAAAATATCTAGTATTTCAAACTGAATATATTAACTAGATTTCCAGTCAGTAGTCTCTATAGCCTATTAGCTTCAAAACATAAATTAAGGGGCAAAATGTATGATTTTCATTTTGTTGATGAATGTCTTCTTTCAAGATCATTTGCTCAAGCATAAAGAAAGCAAGATCCATACTGTATCTAGATTTCCATAGCTGCAATAAAGAGGAGGAAAAGGAGGAAAAAGGTTTTCAATACGTAGCATGGTCTCCTAGGACCAGTCTTTCTCAATCATGCAATAGGAAGACCAGCATAACCTCAATAAAAAACAATTTTCTAGAACATCATGATTATCAAAACGCCTCCAAATGTGGCGTCTTACTAAAACTCTCTTTGAAACAAGAGGGCTCAGTATAAAAACAATAAGGGGTGATAATGTAAAAATATTACACATAACTGTGTCATAGGAAACAGTTATTGCACTCTGAAATCTCTAAACAAAGCCTGAAAGGCATTGTTGTTAAAACATGACAGTAATTTTTACAACTGAATCTTATAAAAATAATCATCACTGATTAGACAGTCACAAATTTTAAATAAAAAAATAAAATGCAAAATATGATAGTGGACTACACTGGGAGTATAATTATTATTTTTAAGTAATAACAGCACTTTAAACGACATTCCTAAAGCCACTTAGGAAATTGCTGGACAGAGTTGAAGAAAGTTCCTAGTTTCCAAGTAAAACCAGACTGCTAGACTATTTAAATTCTGGTTCTGGCAACAATAACCTGTTACAGGGAGGCATTTCCATGTGGTATAAGACAGTTTACTATTTAAGGTGTGCTAACATTTTATCAGTTTGCTAGTAAGACTTAAAAGAGGTTTAATCATTTCAGCAGTGAAAGAATACCCAAACAGGTAAGATGAAATGTGAAAAATCATTTTATGAGCAATGCAAGGGAAGGAAATGTTCTGGACAAACCACTGAAATACCTGCTTTATGGGACGGTTTGTAAGAAAAAATATAATCTTTCACTAGACCAATCAGTACAGCTGGGAAAGATACACAAGCTTTCAAGCAGACAGACTGTGTGCAGAAGAGATTTTACTTATGTTGTACAGTCACAAAGTCTCTATCTCCTGTAACACTCAAAAATATGAAACCAGGTTTGTGTCTTTGAGCTCTGAAGGAACAAAGAACCCAAGTAGTTCTATTCTGCAGGCAGGAACTCACTCTTTGTGCAGCAAGAATCTGGCTACTTTCACGTAAAGCAAGAGATGTGAAGTGCTGGACACATGGATCAAGATCGGTCTGAGGTAAAGATACTAACAACAGGCGAAGTTCATCTTCTATGGTATAATCCTGTGAGAAATAAGCACAAATAGCTTTTAGTTTTGTTCAAAGCATGAAGCAAAACATAGAGAAAAAAAAGATACCTGAAATAATGAAATCAGCCATACTAATAAGGCCACAAAACACAAACTCTGGACTTAAGTGCTCTGTAACTTTGGTTTTATATTACACCTGTAAAGACTCTGGAAACTGGTAATTCTAAACCCACCATCTGAGTGATGAAAAGCAAGCTTTAAACTTCATACTTTGATGGCCTTATTCTAATAGGTCAAAAAAAGAAAAAAAGAAAAAAAACCTTCTTGGCACAGGAAGCTTAAAAGTTCACCCCTAACTACACAGTAATTTTGGTGCAGCTGCACTAAAATAGATGCCTAAATTACTAATAGAAAATACAGACAACAGTTCTTTTAATCTTTTATCTTCAAATGTTCAGATAGATGTTCATTTAATAATCAGAGTAGATGACAGGAAAATAGAGTGTATATATATAACCATATACTAGTATAACCTAGTACTTCAGGACTGACAGGTACATATCCACTATCCTGTAATGTTACAAAGATTAGAAAGCAAAAGCTAAGAATATCTCTACCAATCAAAGCTGGTTTTTAGAGTTTTATTAATTAAGATCTACAGGTACTTTCTGACAGGGACTTCTGCCAGCATTTATTCTATTAGCATTACAAAAGACCTTTTATATTATGCTTTATGTGCCAGTTCTGTTTACTGAAGAAGCTGATATGATGACATGATTGCTCAAACCATCATATATATATATTTACTAATTACCATAAAAACAAATCAAGGCCAAATTTATCCAATACAGATTTGTTGGTAACCAAAAGCTGGCAATAGAAGTGGGCCTACAGCAGAGACTTACACTGGCACTGAGGATGAAAAATCTCCAGAAAAGCTCTCTACATGTAGGAGTCTGTCAGTATTGATAGGGCAATCTAGGATGACCCCAGGGGTATATCAATATATGATAGTTTTGTATTTTGGTCTCAATTTTACTACCTCATTACTTACTTCAGAAGAGCTCCACTTCAGTACAGTTACCAACAACAAAAACACTAAAACCAAACAAGCAAGCAAAAACCATCTAATACCTGCTTTTCATTTACTTACATTTTTCATTTTTGGCAATGGTGGTGGAGGCAGGAAAAAGCGAAGGTTGATGTCTTTGGATCGAGCCAACCCTATAGCAGTCCTTTGATCGCAGGTTTGGGCAACTGTACCATACTGATAACCTGTAGTACAAGAACTTCAGTGTTAGAGTTAAAACTATAATTAAATATTTCATTTGGTTTTAAATGTAGTTTCTGATCTTTGTAAATACACTTGAGAAAAGAGTGACCTCTCTGCAATTCTGTAATTACAAATTCCTAAAGATGAAAATTGCAGATGTTCGAACACATTTCAGTAAAATTGTTACAGAAGATACAAGACAGACTTTCAGTAATCCTACCAGATTTAAACAGTAGCTAATGTTCCTTTCCAAGTCCTACCTACTTTATAGCTGGAAAAATGTGAAATTACATACTGAAACTGAGTAGCAAAATGAAAGGGAAAAAAAACCCCAACTCAACCTTAAATGGGAATGATATTTTTTCTATAAAATTTGTTTCTATCTTTGTTACTGTTATACAATTCTAGAACAAAACTGAAAAGCCATTTAAAATATAATTTTCACAGTCAGAGATCAATCATATTTTGTAATTTGGTGCAGAACATTTACAGCTGCAAACTGAAGTCGCTAAAGCTGTGCTTTGGACAAGCAAAATACTCTACTTATGCTAACAGATATGCTGAACAATTTGGTCTTAGCTGTAAAAAGTTAGCATATACTTTGAGTCTTAATCTTTCTTGGACTTGGTTCTGGAATTATCAGCTTAAAAAAACTTCCTTTATGAGGTAGCTAGCAAGAATAATTAGTGTTTGTGAAAATCCCAAATACTATAGCAATGAGCACTACAGAGAAAAGAAGAACAGAAAAAGCAAGTAGATTCTTGAGTACTGGCCATTTTGCACACTAAAACCTGAGATCACCTGCTAACAGATGTTCTCCTATAAACAGGAGACAATTATACTAAATTAGTACACAAAGCTTCAGGTTTGGTACATCCTAGCTTTCAAATGTTTTCAAACACAGTTTTTTGATTAAAATTCTAATTAATTTCCATAAGAAATTTACAAGATGTAACCTGAAACAAGATAAATCCTATAAAGCACTCCACAAGTGAAAGGTCCTCAACTGACTGAGTTACCACAATAATGAGAGTCAAGATTAGTGTTAACTAGTTCATGTGGACTAGTGATGGAGGGGAGGAAGAGGCCAAACTTATTCACAAACACCCCCTTTACTTGGGGTTTCAAGGATATTTGCTGCTAGTGCAACAGACAGAACTTATTACTACTAAACAACAACTAAGCTGGAAAATGGCTTAAAAATAATACTTGCACATAGTCCTCTATCTCTAGTTTCTCATTACTACTTTGCTATTACTACCCATGAGCTACTAATCAACTTTTATTAACTGAACCATAGCCTTGAAGTTCTCTTACAGAGCCTTATAAAAATCACTGCCAAGACTTGTGATCGTGTTGACAGTTCCAATTGAAAACAAGGAATTAATGAACATGAACTGCTCTCCCACACAAAGGAGTGCACAACAGTGGGTGCAATTGTCTGGTGGGGAAACAGAGAGAGGCCTGCACTGCAGACACACACTCTGTATCCAGGTATAAGGAAAGAACAATTGCTTGAAATATAAATAAACCCCTCGCATTTTAGACCAAATTTCAGAGACTATTTACACTTCTTGCAGATCCTAGCTTTTGCTGGCAGCAGACCTGAAACAGCCGAGACACTTCAACTTCTGGGATGAATTAGGCAGTATCTGTATACGTTACCATGCCAGTGACTGTTGTTTGCCAGGTCTTGTACAGCCTGTAGTCGGACCTCTTTGTCTTCTGACTGAGTTCTCTTTAAGAGAAGCCATAAGGCACATTCATGATCTTCTCCATCAAATGTACTGAATTGTTCTTTTACCAGGACAGAAATGAAGCAGATGTTATTATTGATGAGCATTCTAACAGTCACATTTCTATTTGTTGAGGAAAAAAAAAGCAACACAACTGTTTCTTTTAATAAGTGAATATTAATCATTAGCAAGTAATCTCAAATCTCTTCTTAAACATCACTTTCATTTACTATTAACATAGAAAATTGTAAGTAACATTACCACCACTTCAATCACCAAAAAAAAGAAAAGGAAATTTTGTAACAAAAATTACCTTCCAAACAACTGATGTTTCACTATTCAAAAATAATAATCATAGATAAAAAGCCACACTTTCAATACCTACCTTTAAAAGGTCTCCGGAAAAATTTAGCTTCTGTTTCCAGAATTTTCCTCACTGCTTTATGGATCTCTTTTCTGGCTTGGTATGTGATTCCTACAAGAGAATTTTTAGATTACTGGAAGCCTGAAAGACAGTTTTCTCACATTATTTTTGATATATGAAAAAATACATACACACACACATACACATACATAGAGACAATTATCTCGCATACGGAGAACCGCATGTATAGAGCTACCTTAAAAAACCAGCCATCAGTTTAAAATAAATCTGGTGACATTGTGAAGAACATTATTTTTGTAACAGATTTCAGGTAATATAATTTTCCTTATATAAGTGTGACTTACAGAAACATTCTATCCTCTTAACTTTCTTTTAGAA
The DNA here is from genome assembly GCA_039877255.1 of Loriculus beryllinus. Lineage (NCBI taxonomy): Eukaryota > Metazoa > Chordata > Aves > Psittaciformes > Psittacidae > Loriculus > Loriculus beryllinus. Next base: position 37,613 of record JBCJKH010044460.1, read on the forward strand.
TCCAAACAATTACAACTCTTACCTTGATATTCACTTTGATTTAGAGAAGCTGTATGTACATATATATATGACTTGAGTTTTTCCTGATGCAGAGCTTGAGTATCGATTTGCAGTAACTTCTTTAAGGACAGGACTTCATATGTAATGAATACAAAACCTCTTTAAATAAAAGAAAACTGTGTATGAATATTAATTTTAAAAATATTATGGTAAAAACATGTTAACAATCACTTTGGTATTAGTCATGCAGATTTTACCAAGTTTGCAATAGGTGACAGATTACTTTAATTTAGCAAGGTAAAGAATCTAAAATACATAAAATAAGTAATAACTGTCAGAAAATATGCTTCAAAGCTATATTGTACTATGTCTAAAGGTCCTGAAACATTGTTATATTTTTGAAAGATACACATAATACAGTTAAAATTTTAATTCATAAGTTACATACGTGCTCATCAGTTACAACTTACCCAAGTATCAGTGATCCAGTTACCTTTGCAATTTTTCCTTGAAAATAAACAAAATATTCATGTCAAACAAAGTTGTGTCCTCAATAAAAATATAGTTAGCATTTGATTACCAGACACTAAGAATGTCAGCCGCTAAGAGTAAGCTTTTTTAAACTTTTCCATTGCTCTCTGGCTTTCAGAAAATCATTACCTAAATTTACAAATAGGGGAAACAATACTTGACCAGAATTTCCTGCTCTTCTAAGCAAGATGATAAAACATGTATCCTGCCAGTACTATTTACTTTACATACTGCCACCCATCAACTAATTACATTCATTGCTGAGCTGCAGGAATGAACAGTAAACTTTCTCTGCCTGTGTGACTAGCATTCATTCAGAACATTTTAAGGAGTTACACAATGATGGATATTTCTTCAATTTATATGAATACATACAGGAGCATGTATGCTCTTTTAAAAGTGCTGCAGAGCCTCTTTAAGGAAATAGGTTCTGAAAAAAAATTCCACTGAATCTCATATATAAGGCAAACAGCTGAATAAAAACATGCCACTTGCAAAAATTTCCCTTTTAAATCCAGCAATTCCTGTCAGATCTGAGCATTTTGCCTGGATTATAGGACCTCAATAAAACACAGTAAGGATCTCAGTACAGAGAAACCCTGTTATTACTAGTAGCAGCAAACCCAGTGGAACCCATCTCACCTATCATGAATAATTTCTTTTCCGCAGCATGAACTGGGAGATTTGCCTCACAACCACTGCCACCATGTTCTTTGTAAAACTGTAAAAATTTTGCATGCAGAAAAGAGGCAGAAAATGTTGAAAAATAACTGGCAGAGAAGTTGAAAATGCAAAAAATTGCAACGCTTCCTGTAGAGCAGAGAAATAAATATTCTATCTTTTAATGCTCAAAAATAAACCTTAGGGTCATTAGAATTGTCATCCTGTACAGAAGGCACCGAAGAAAGCACACACTAAGTGGAAAGACTGCAGAATTAATACCAGCAAATAAGGAGAAAGAAACAACAGGAACAAACTTTATTGCAACCTTATTCATAGTTTATGAATGTAAGTGTTTCATGGCTCTAACACTTATAAAAAAAAAATAAGATATAAAATGGGGATTGCATTTAGAGAGGGGACCTTCACCTTACGTTCCAATTCCAGATAAATTTCTAGTGTCAATTTTACATATCACTATGCAAAGCAAGGTCAGAGGCAGACACCCACTTCAGGACAAAAAAAGCCCATGATCACAAAGTATTTAGGGATTTAGATCTTTATTATAATTTAATTATGCATGGGTTCATATCAACACAGCTTTTTCCTTTTTATTAACACCTCAGATCAATACATATAGAACTGTACTTACTGATATCATGCCAGGGTAGGTGTGTTTTTGTGGCTGGACCAGGAGTTCCTATAGTTCCTATTTGTCTATAGCAAAATATACAGTAAGCAGCCACTGACATTCTGTGTGTTTAAAAAAACAAAAACAAAACAAACAAACAAACAGAAAAAAAAACAAATAACCCAACAAACAAACAAACAAAAAGAGAGAAAGCAATGATTGATTTGAGAATTACAGCAGAAAACCTGTAGCAGTTTTTTCCCTGTTCTTTGACCACAAAGGTCATGATTGCAAAGGTCATGATTTACAGCAAAGGTGACAATAAACCATATTTGTGTCATTTAACTCTATATAATGTGCTCTAATTAAATAAGTCTATGAACTCCTTACCTTAATAGGCTTCATTTCAATTACAATAAAAATTTAAAGCAATGTCTGATACAATTACATTTTGCTCTTGATTTTAGAATGTATCTCTAACTTCCCTTCTTGTAAGCCTCCTTTCCTACTTCTTCATAACTCTCCCTTAAATACCAGATACAATCATATGTCCATCAAGACATTCCTCATTATGACATGACCTTAATACAACTCAGTTATGCTTTCAATGTTTGTAACTGATTCTGTTAGCAAGAAAGTCTTTTATTTTGACTAACAAGGCTCCAAGATTTGGTACTACATATTTTTTCCTTTAAAAGGGCAAATCCAACTAACACTTTAATAACGTGAAAACTCTACAGTTAATAAAAATAAATACTGGTTCTAAAATGTCTTGACTCCATGGGCTCATGAAACTCAAAAGGGAATGCTTACAGGTAAAATATAAAGGACACTTCTTTTCCCAGAAAAATTCTTACACATGCAAAAGAATGGGAACGTAGCCATGGCCATGAGGAACACAACCTTTTCTAAAATTAAGACCTTAGTAATTCATCATTATGAATTACTGACAGACTAATTGCACTGTATTCACCGAATGTTGAAAGCAAACTATATTTTTTTTCCAGTCATCAAAACCACCTACTGTATCGTAGAATATCCAAGCTCTGAACACACAAGCAACCACATGCAAGCATGAATCTCCCCGAGAGCAATGATCTCCATGAAAGTAGTACCTGAGGTCTTCAGAAATAGTTTACTCTTCTGACATATCTATGATGTAAGGCACTGAATTTTCCCCATTTTACAGGCAGAAGATGAGCTAAGAGAAGCACACTTCATCTTTCTTACACATTCTAGATATTACCTTGCCTCTTTGAAAAACTGGGACTATTCAGGAAGCACCATAAAGAAGCAATGCACTTTAGACCAACGATAAAGGCAGCATGTTAACCTCTGCACAGTGAGGTTCAAAGAAAGTACAGTTTTATTAGTCAAGCATTGAAAACCAAGGCAATTTTGACCAGGCAAAAGCACCAAATTCCTCTTTCTACCACTCAGGTGTATTTATCATTTTGCATACTAGCCAAAGTTACTGCCTTCACATTTGATTTCAATGAGAAAAACTTCCCTCAGCTAGGAAAATAAACAAATTGGCTTGGCAACCCACAACAACAATCAAGTTCTGCATATCACATCTGCTGAAGACTTAATCTCAAGTCTTAGTAGATAGAATGTGCAATATTTTTAGTACAAGAATTATGCCAAAATCCAGAAAAAATATTAAATATTTTTAACAATCACAAAATACACAAAAATTGGTTTTGCATAGATTGCAGAAGTAATGTGAAATTCATATTTTGTAAGTGAAACTTCAGTGTCTGCACTAATATATTTACATTAACTTGATGATCTTTAGCATCCTCTCCAACACAAACCATTACACGATTCCCTGACTACCCCAGCACTGCCACAATCACAGCAGAACACTTGTTGGCTTCTGTTATCTCAGTATTGTATTTATGTATTGTCATTCACTTCAATAGAGTATATAACACTATGAAACACTTCCAAGGCATTAATAATAAGTCCTCTGGAGACACCTCCCTCACCTCCAAACTCTAATCTATGGCTTCACTATCTTTATTCACAGAACCACAGCACTAACATTTATTCTTCTACCTAACCACAACATGTAACCGCAATAAACACTGTAGCAAGTGCCACAATCCCTTGAACTAGGCAGCCAGCAACAAACTCCTGCACAGGTCTCTGCGGCGCCAACGTCTGTAACCACCCCGGCGTGGGGCAGTTACAACTGCACAAGTAGAGCATATTAAAAATAATAAAGATTTGGACAACGCCACATCTAACTGGCCAGGAAGCAGAGCGGTAATAACTGTGCCTCTTTCCAAAGGAGTAAAACCACATATCCCCGCTTCCGCACTCCCACGACGAGGGCGAGGCCCGAGACACCGCTGTTGTCTCGGGGGCGGCAGGCAGAGCCGCTCGGCAGGCCCAGGCCTCAGGAGGCAGAAGGGACTTCGAGTCCGAGGTCGTGAAAATAATAATGAACACTAAAGCAGGAAAGCAAACAAACCCCGTGCGGTAAACCGGGGGCAGGAGCTGATAGGGGTACCGACATTCTCCTCGGGGCCCGCCCCGGACCCTGTCTCCCAACCTCCAGCCACCCTCCCAGCTCCCGCCAGCCTCCGCCACCGACCTCCCGCCCACCGGCCTAACCCCTCCGCTACCTTCCGCCTTTGCCTCTGCTCGCCGCGCCCAGCAGCGGCGCCCTCGCGCTCCCGTGACGTCATCACGCTGCAGGCAGTCTGGCCAATAAGAAGGCGCTGCCGGGAGTGGGGGGCCCGGAGGGGAAGGTTGCGCATGCGCATTGTATAGTGATGACAGTGGCGGTTAGTGGTGGCGATTAGGTGTGGAGTTCCTGTCGTCAGGGAAGCGGTCGGTGGCAGCGGCGGAGGGGAAGGGGAAGGAAAAGGAAAGGGGAAGGGAAGGGAAGGAAAGGGGAAGGGAAGGAAAGGGAAAGGGGAAGGGAAGAAAGGGAAAGGGGAAGGGAAGGGAAGGCGGGCGGCTTCCCTGAGAAGCGGCGGAACCTGCCGGCTGGGAGAAGCCCCCGGCATTCCTAGGTGCGCGTTGGGGCTTGCTTCCCTTTGCCCAGGCCGCGTTCTGCAAGGCCGTGGCCGGTGTTTGGCCCCAGCTGCTGGAGGTGCTGGCGGGGGGCAGAAGTGCCCGGATTGCTTCTAAGGATGAAGGGAAAAGGGGAAGGCCTTTGGTTTTCGCAGCTCAGTGTCCTGCCTGCGCTAGGTCTTGTACCCTGGCCTGTCTCTTCGCGCCCCTCCAGGCCCCCGCCGCTTTGCGTGGTCTCCGGGCAGCGCAGGTCCTGGGAGGTGACTTGTCATGAAGGATCGCTGAGTTCAACCAAGGCGTTGTTTCCTTTGCTTTCAGATTTACTCGTTTACCTGTGAAGCCCAAAGCAAGAGTTGTGCTTGTCACCTCTTCCTTTCAGCGTTTGTGAGAAAACTGAGAAGATGGTGAATGTTCTGAAAGGTGTGCTGGTTGAATGGTTAGTAACAGCGCTTACTGTCTCTTCTTGTGGGAAAGCGTACTTATTTCTTTAGAGCTGGAAATGTTCTATGTAACTTGAGAGTCTAGACCCAAAAAAGGATTTATGGTGAGAAGGGGTGATTCTGAGTAAGCAAATATGAGAAAAGTGAGGCCTTTGGGGAAAGGAGAGGCAGTTGTAGGTAATGCTAATTCTAAACTCCTTTTTTCTTTTCAAGATACTGTTTCCCATTTATGCTTAACCATTAGATGTACCCTCTTGTTCATTATATGCTTACAAATAATGGGGGGGGGTTGCGTTGCTGTTAGTGAGAAGTTTGTTTCTTTACCTGGCTCTAGAGGGAGATGGGATGATTTTTTATCTTTTCTGTCTGTTTTTTCATCAACTCCAGTCCAAATCCCGGTAAGGCTGATATGGGGCCCTGTTTGTAGATCATACTCAAGAAGGAGCACTCTTTCAGTTTGTGAAAGTAAGCTTTCCATGTATATGCAGTAAACATGACTAAGAATTGGATAACTAGTTACCGTCAAAATAGAAAGAAGCGTAAGTCAGGATTTGTAGAATCATTTCATAGTGTTATATAACATTTCTGCTGCACAAAAGTAGAAGAACCTTGAATCTCTTGTGATCTGCCTTCATAAAACTGTGATCTTGCAATATCTGTCTTCTTAGCTGACTGGACATTAGCCAGCTGAAGTCTGGATGTCTTAATGTCTATGTGTGAGCAGTTCAAAACTCTGCTATAATAAAAGGCTTGTCTATTCAAGTTTGGCTTCATGCCAAACATTAATAAACCTCTGAAGCACAAAAAATTTGAGTGCCTGCAGCTGATTATGTAAATATGCTCAGAGCTCAGAATTCTTGAATGAAAAGCCAAAAAGTTCTAAAATCATAAGATGTTAGCAAAATGTTTTGTTTTGTACTTTGTGTTTATTTTGCACATACCTAAAGATATGAGTGGTTTTATTCAGCTCCATGGCCATGTACCACTTAGTATTAGTGTGGAACTTAATCATTCTGTCTGATAACAAATTTGTAGCATTTGTTACACCATCAAATGTTTTCAACAGCTCCCTGTGAAATTGACTTTTGGTGTGGTTTTGCTAGCTCTTGGTTTGGTTTTGTTTGTTTTCTCCCTACTTTTGCATAAGGGTGGCTTATGATTTGGCACAAAATTTCATCCAGGGAGAAGATGTAGAGTTACTATAAATCTGTCCCTTTCTTTACCGTTCAGACACAAGTTTTTTACAACCCTGTTTTCTGAGGATGTTAAGATACCAAATGGACAGGCAATGAAAAAAAACTGAACCAACCCACTTCTGAATGTGTAAATAATGAAAATAAAACACTGAAATGTTGTGCAGGTATTTTTCCATGTTAGTGCTTTTCCGAAGGCATCATATCAAGGATTGTAATATTCAAGTACTGTAATGAGATCAGTGTTTCTGCTGTGACATAGACCTATTGGCAGTGATTAGAGCTGTGTATGTTGATTGTGTGAAAACCAGCCTCTGGATATTGCCTAGCTAGGACAAAAGTTAGTACTACTGATGTGAGTCACTGAAGTACAGCAAAATGAAACAAGCAAAAATTAAACCTCCTTGCACCCCTTCAAAGGGGCATGTAGCAGAATGCTGAGAATCACATACTTCTGGTATCTAATTTTTCTCAATTCTTTAATTTCTCTTCTTAAATACCAGAGTACGTAAATATCTCTTCTAAAGCAGATATAGCTTGCTAACTTTCCCATTCTCCTTTCCTCAAAATTAGCTTGTACTTTGAAAACTCATCTTACTCTAGTCATGCTTCTACAGGTTTGAGGCTAATGTTAAGGGTTGTTTTTTGAGTTACACTGTACTTTTAGGTAAGGGAGAATTAGTCCTTATATTGTGCTTAAAACAAAGGATTTGAAGAGGCGTTTTTTAAAGATTTTTATGTTATTAAAAATGATTTTTAAGAATTACTGTGTTGCCAAAACAACTATGTTCATAATTTTGAAGTGTCCAGAGCTACCTGATTCCAATTTCTTGTATTTCTTGCGCATATTCTTTACCAGTTGTTGCATTAAAATACTAAGTTTTACCAAAGAACATGCTTTTCCTGGTTTGTAAAAAAGAGTATCAGAATGATATTGCGTGAACATGTTCAAAATTTCAGTGGATCAAGAAACCACTTTAACTAGCTGCTTAGTATAATGGAGGTGTTTCAGTTACCTGCAATATCGATACTTTCAAAATGTTTTCTTCTAAACTTGTAAACTTAACTTAGGAGGTAACATCATAAAAAAGACCGTTTGGTCACTATGTGATAAATGTACAATTCATACATACATTACTATTTTTTCCTCTATCGTGTATTGCTTTGAGTGGGATCAGTGTTCACCTGGGGTTTGTTTGCTCTTAAACAAAAATATGCTTTGAGAAAACATGGTTTTATGGTTCTATTACTGAAGATAAAAATACAAGTTCAAACTTGCCTTTTTTAAGTGTTGGTTTGGTTTGTTGTGGGTTGGTTGGTTTGGGGTTTTTTTAAGCTGCTTAAACATCAGCATAGAGATGCTGTCTGCTAACCGAGCAGCATGTTCTTATTTGACTTTATCTGTTTATCTTTAAAGTAACCCAAGCATTTACTATTGCGAAATAAACAACTTTTTCAAAGGCTTCATAAACTTTAAGTTGTAAGCAGCTCTTGAAATTAATATTGATTTCCCATCAAACTCTGGCAGTGTTTTCAAATAGTAGTTTTTCTGTTGGTTTTGAACTCTTATCTTACTACAGTGAGGTGGGATCTGACTTGTGTTTGTCTCTACAGCGACCCAGCAATGAAGCAGTTTCTGCTCTACTTGGATGAGTCAAATGCATTGGGAAAGAAGTTCATCATACAGGACCTGGATGAAACTCACGTCTTTGTATTAGCTGAGTTGGTTAACTTCCTACAAGAGAGAGTGGGCGAGTTAATGGACCAGAACTCTTTTCCTATTACTCAGAAGTAGAAAGACTAGAGAAATGAGATTACTGCAAGTTTTGGAATAGTGAATTTCAATAGCTTGAATTGTTACTGTTTTAATGAATATACTGTGGTTTACTAAGTTCCACATGGGAGTGGGTACTGTAGAAAATGGATCATTTTCATAGACATACTCTTGAATTGTATTTATAAGTTTGAAAAAATAATGGTATCTTCATTAAAATTCTTAAAATTATACACTTGGGAACTTGACTAGAGAATTTTTGATGCATGCTCCCTGTTTTTTCCATTTTTTTATCTTGCAAGGTGGTATGACCCAAAAGTTCGAGTAGTGTTTCCATACTAGAATGCTATAACACCCCTGACATGTTATGCTCCTGTGGAATTGATAAAATTTGATTATAGTGTGGCTGAAATAATTAAAAGGATGTCTGTTAAAGTATACTCTATGCTTGATGGAACATCTCCATGGGATGGAGGCATGGTCAGATAATGCGTTAGCTTAGTAGGGTTTATACAGCAAAATTAAAGTTGGTGAAAGTTGTTTGGTTGTTTTGTTGTTTTTTTATTTTGTGTTCCCCCCACCTCCCCAACATTTTTTAAATGCCCTGTGGTACTTGCCTACTTCTACTGAGGCTACGCTTTCTGTTTTCTTTTGGGTTTGGAGAGTGGTGGTGGGACTTTAGGAGTTTGGAGGGGAGTGGGGCATATGAGGAGGTAGAGACAAAATACATTAATCCAGATCATTGCATTTTAATTTTAAACCAATTACTTGCATATCAACAATAGCAAATTAAAGGGATAAAATAAATGTGAGAATGGGAGACCAGTCCTTTAGATGAAATTGCTTCTGTTTTTACACTGAAGCTGATACTTAGTCACAATAGCCTACGTGATCAGGAAGGGGGAATAAAGACTTGCTTGGTCTACCTGTGAAGAAAGCTGGCTTTGGGGTTTTTTTTTTTAATTATTATTATATTTTTTTTGTGGTGGTGGTGTTGGGTTTTTGTTGTATGTGGATTTTTTTAATTCATCTTAGTTTGGCATTCCCTATTGCACTTTACTTTGAAGAGAAAGCCTTATATTTTCATAGGTTTTTTGGTGGGTTTGTTTTGTTTGTTTTACGCTGTATTTGTACCTCACTATCCCAGACCCTGGCTAATTTAGTAAGTTGGCTAGTGTATGATGATAAAACCTGTGAAGATTTCTATCTACAAATATGGCAGATACAGATTGTAGAAACAAGCAGAATAACACATACTACCTTTTCTCTTAATCTACTTCCTACTCAAAATAGTCAAATTTATTCAATCTTTAAGTAATCATTTACAAATGCAAGACTTCTAGGATATTACTTCAAATGGAAACTTAGTTTTCAGAGCTGCTCATATATGTCAGATAGATTCCATGTTTTTCTTTTTGGGGGAAAAACAAGTCCAAATAGAAAGGCTTTTATAAGGAGCAGGGTTTTATATTGACTCTCAGGCCATTTATTTTTTTTTCTTTGTCCAGTGGATATCAGATTAGTTGTGGCTTTGGTTTGTTGGTTGTTCTTGTTGTTTGGGGTTTTTTGCTTTCCCTAGTAATAGGAAAGTTTCAAGAGAAAGTTTCATTAGATGTTCTTAATGAAAAAGCTGTCCAAAGTTCTGCTGAATTGCATATATTCAAATTCATGAGGATGAGCAAATAGCCCTGTAGAATTTAGCTTCTGGTACCCTTCCTCTCTGAGTGTACAGAACAATTGAGTTTGGTCCAAGTTGTTTCATGTCTTCCTTTTACAAGTGGAAGTTTCCCTAGTCACATAGATCAAGAACCAGCTACTCGTCTTCATTTGATACAAAAAGTTGAAATCTTTCAGTAATGGTGTGTTGTTTCTTATCTTTTTCTTGAGATTGGTCTTACATGGATTTCTTAACTGTTATTTTATGGAAGATTATTGGATGCTTATTTAATTGAGGCATAATCAGTAGTCTTTACATGGCATGATAGCTTCATGCAATTTATTATTTATTATCCTTTCTATTTATTATCCAGATTTTGGCGAAATTTCCCTCTCTTTTCAAATGGCAGCATTTGAAAAATCATGTTAGAATTATGCCTGGGCAACTTACCTCTATTTGGTATGTCTAGTGCTACATTTTTATTGTGATTTTCCTTTTAAGTCTGTGATAGATTTCTTGCAGTTCTTGTCTTTTTCTCCTAATTGATTATGCTTAATTACACTTTGATCCCTCCTGCAACCTAACCAGGCATAACTTACTCTAAGCTGGAAGGGTAAACAAAAGATAAAAGCAAATTGGTATCACCTTATGGGGTCTAAGGAGCTGAGTTCTTTGTCGTTTGTTTTTTGGTTCTTTTTTTTTTTTTGAAGGTATATAATCCTGGGCCCTACATTCTTTATGCTTTTTAAATTGCATACATACGTGTATGTGTGTATATATATGTATTTCCCAGATGGGAGAAAAGTAGATACTGGCTTTAAAAATATCAAGGAACTCTGAGAAAGTTAACATTTACACTTACAGATTTTAAGTGTTTTCTCTGGCTTTCGTTTAGGTGTGAAATATTGATAAGCAGAGCTTGAAATGAAACATTGTGTTATGCTGGAAGCAGTTGAGAATAAAAGATTAAGGAAATCTGTTTAAATATATGCATGTATTGCTAATAAAGTTGATGTGGGGATGACATCAGCTTTCACTGTATTTGGAATATTATATGTTAATGTAACATTTCTGTCCATAGCTAATAAGTTCAGTTTTTTGCTGTTATCTGGCACAGGGACTGTGTACTCTGCTCACGTCCTGCCTGAGCAGCAAAAAAAAGAGCTTGAATGACAGACTTCTCATGGCATCTTGTTGAAGCAGCAGATTTTATCTTGATGGGCTTTCACTGCTATGGTTTGAGCCAGCGCTTTGCTTTTTGCTTTCAGTCCAAATTCAAAGTATCTTAATTACAGGAGGAAGAGCATGGTAGGTTAATTACCTAAAGGACACTTATTTTAACTTAATTTCTTACTTGGTGCTTAACTTACATCTAAAAAGGCTTTCAAGTTCACTTGTTTGTGTTTTGTGATATAAACTGTTGCTCTTAGGTAGTTACTGTAACTTTGAACAGGCTCCAGATGCCACATTAATTAGCACAAATACAGAAGCTAGGGAGTAATATCTGACAGAAAGATGAGAGATCTAAAGCAGGTAAGAATTTGAACAATGCAATCAAAGTATTTGTTAAATGGAAAGAGAGGGGTGGAAACTGAAAACGCAGCTTCCTATTGAAATAATCAATAGTACCTAATTTTAATTGAAAATTAACTATTTTGTGGGTTTTGGTGTTTGGGTCTGGTTTTGCTTGTTTGTTTTGTTTGCTCAAGCCTCATTACTTTTTAAGTTTGTTTATTAATGGTTTTCAGAGAAAGCTGTTTAATATGACCACAGTGTACCACAAAAGCAAATAAGCCTAAATGCTGTCACATATTTAGATACTTTTAGCAATTGTATGATAAGCTAATTCAGAGAGTAGTTTTAATGTGAGAGTTGGCAGCATGATGATGATTACCCTGAGTTAGTCAATACAGAGGGATTATAATTAATTTCTTACTCAGTTACAAATGCAAGTCCCCTTTCCTTCTCTCTGGTACAGCAGTTATAACGCCCAGGAAGAATAATTGTCCAGTGTAGTAAAGGAGGAAATAACCAGCAATCAACAGAGAGAATGGATGTGGCCTCAAGAAAGAAAACTATTGAAAGAAAATAGAGAATGGTTCAGGGAATTGCACCATTTTACCTGAGAGAACCCAGATTGAGTGGACTTGATTTTGTAGCTAAGCTGCTAGTGTTTCATAAAAAGGCAGGCACCTAAATCCATTTGGAAGGTAGAATGATAGAGTAGTTTTATTCGTTTAGAAATTCAATATGCTTATGATGATAGTTTGGCTTTAGTTCTATAGCGCAGTGCTGAGAGCTATAGGACTAGTGTGAGGTGCTACACAAAAGCTTCTCCAAGTGCTGTTGTACATTAAGAAATCCTATTTCACAGTCTTTCCATGATTGCAAGATGTATCCAAAAGCATATTTTCCGTTTTTTCTATTTTTTCTTTTTTTTAACATGGCATATCAACAGATTTGCCTGTTTATTCTTACTCAAGTTACCTCTGCAGGGCCATCTCAAGTATTCAATAAGAAACTAGAGAGCATGTATTTTATGCATTAACAGGATTGTTTACTGTGAATTTAAGATAATGGTATTTCTTTGTATTGTTAAAATTACTTATTTTAACTTTTTAACACCATAAAAGTGTCCAATTTTAGTCAGCCCCTAGGTTGAACTTGCAACAGTAGGGCTGTAAAAACCATATATAAAAATGTTATATATATTTATTTTTATATTTTATATATTATTTATATATATTGTGTATATATATCTGTCTATATAAAATCAACAAGTCCTTAATCATATAAACCAACACAGGTTGAAGGGTATATTTTGCTCTCCCAACCAGGCAGTAGTTCACTGAAGAAACAGTAAGATTTCATAATAAATCTTTTTCAGTTCCCAGTTCCACAGCAGATTCTGATCCTTTTGCCACACTGACTTGTTGATTATTGCACAAATGATCCCATTAAAGCTGATGGTGGTTACTGTGAAATGAGGTATGACTCAATATTTTAGAATTGGGTGTCAGTGTTTGTTTTGTAATTCAGGCTTTGGCAAGTGTTACATGTACTTCACAAACTTAAGGGTTCAATAAATTGGTGAAGTTTATAATGATGGAAGAATAAATTCTTCCTAAACTAAGTTATTATCTTTGGTCTTGTGATTTAACAACTAATAAGAAATTTTAAAGATAGGGTATCTGAGAGAAATATGATGCAAACTTTTTTTTTTTAAATGAAGAATTGTGGAATACAAGTAATATTTTACCCGTCTTTACTGCCTATGAAAAGATTTTCAGGACCGAAGACTGAACAATTTGGAAGCAGACCAGTAAGGGGAGCTCTTAGCAGTATTTTAAACTGCTTTTTTAAAAGTTGCTGCAGCATGGGCAGTGATGGGTCAGAGACTTTGCTTTGGAGAATTAGTATCTTGCTCTATGGATACACTTCTTGCTGGGGACAAACATTCCACTTCAAAGGATCCTTTGAGAAAGGTATTTGCAGAAGGAGAATTTAGAATGTAGTATCTTTAGCTCTGAAATGTCTTAGGTGTTTAGTTATCCAATGTTTTCTATCTGTGCTTTAAAATGATGTGTCTGAAGTGTGGTCCTCCCTTCAGACGTTACTGGTAGGTCTGTGTATTTCCACACCACTAGCTTGCTTTAGGAGTTCATCTGTATTAAGTTATATCTTTTTTTTTTTCTTTTTTTTTTTTTAATCATTTTTTGTGAGTGTAAACCACAGGAGGACATTATTGATACATTCAGAAGTAACTTTTAGGAATTTGGGGTTTTGTTTCCTCTTCATTTCCTCCTTATAAAAACCGCATGTGATTGTAAGGTACCTGTTGCTCAGAGCACATGCACCGTACTGTATGGGAGACATGTACAACAACTATTCAGTCTTACTGTATCTCAGTCTGCACTGTGGATTTCTGCATCTGTATCCCTATTGTACTGCTAATAGTACACAAAAATGAGACATAGAAAAGGTTTTCCCTCATTACTCTCAAAAGTGAATAGTTTTTATTGGCTTACATCTATATAAAGGTAAAACTCAGTATGATCTCTAACCAAACAAACAAAAACCCCACAACACCTACCAGTTAAGTTTTAATATGTGGGAAGAAAAAAACCCCTGACATAATACCTTGGATATTATTGATTGTATTTTTGTCTAGACAAAAAGTAATTTTCTCCCCTCTGTGTAGCAGTAATAAGCAGATTAGCTGCAGAATAGAAATGGACTATAAAATGCTGTCCAGTGAATAAATTTAAAAAGTGAAAACTTTATAGGTGTTGGTAACAACTAGAATAAGGATCCTGGAAGACATCTCATTTTCCAGTTAATATTTTTCTTTTACCAAAAGAAAAGCAGACTCATAATACCCATGCAGGAACGTTGTGCTCAAACACACTAAGGAAAACCCGTCCAACACTAAAACTGACAGGTAATTGATTAGCCATAAACTAGCCTCTCAGGAAAGAAACAGCAAGCAAAATTTCTGGATTACTATAGATTGAAGTAATTGGCTGTCTGAGCTGTACAGTTGCTCACTTTTCTAATACGTGAAAGATGGACCCAGTTGTAAATTACAGGACATGCAGAACAATGGGTATGCTTGTAGCTCTGAAGAGATTGCTTGCAGATAAGAAACTTTTGCACATTTCTACAATGTTGACATAGCTGATATACTGTCAGTAGTGAGAGGTAAACATACTAAGCAAATCTATCAGCATTTTGTGTGTTCTGATATTTCAAAGCTAGAGGGGTGAGATAGCATGAAACAGATCTGAGGTAGGAAAGAAGGGGGAGAGTATTTTATGCTTCTGACTAGCATTTCCTGTTAATTCTGAAATTGAACAAGATCACAAGGAGCATAAGGACAAAAGTGAGATAAATTGCACTCAATTTTAATTCTGTATCCAAAAATGTACTTCAATTAACTAGCACTTAATTGGTTTATAGAAGGTCCTCTATTTATCATCAGAGCCAACATATCATGAGGACTGGGAGAGCAAGTTTTCTTAATGTTATGTCTGTTTATTCTGCCCTGCTTTTGTCCTGCATGGGACCACTTTTTCCATGTGGAATGACAGTGTAGTTTTGCTTCCTTTTAATCCGTTTTCTCTTACACTGGCAACTTTATTGGGTATAAAATGTGTTTTGCATGTGTATGGTATGTATATCATTAGATATATAGGTATTGCAGAAGCTAGAGATTGAGCAGTGATGAGTAACCCTAGAATAATGATAGTCTTCTGTGTCATCAACCAGCTTGAAACTAAGATATGGAAGAAAAAAGTCTCTCTTCAGCTGTAATATGAAGTGTGCTCCCTGCATTTGACTTTGCTTTTGGTTTAAACTGAGACTTAAGTATATATTTTAATTTTGGGAAGGTTATAAAGTCAGTATAAAATTGAAAAAAAAAAAAGAGACTTGGCTTCTTAGGGAATATTTGAAATTGATGTTGTCAAGCACAGCCATGGTGAGGTCAGTGTGATAGAGAACTGTGACAGCTTTTTGCTGCTGGCCAGGTTGCCATTTGGGCAAAGGCAGCTGCAAACAGCATTTGAGAGGAGGGATGAGGAGTGGGCAAAGCTAAACACCTGAAATGAGCTGTGAGGAGGACAGGGGAACCTGAGGTCTTGGAACTGGTATATCCTTCCCCTTTTGGGTTTGAGTAGCTTTATCTATCTACCTATTTATTTATTTATTTTTAAGCCATTTCTGCCTGTTCAGCCTGCTGTGGTCCAGCAAGAGCCAGAAGGAGCTGCAGGGTGTGGGAAGGAGAGAATATGTGGCTGTATAGGTTTCACAAGGTGGTTCCTAAAGTTGTTTGCTACAAGTATGAAAAAAAAAAAAAATAGACCAAGCTGAAACCACCTTTTCAATGTGCAGAGTTATTCTTCTAGTTCCTTTGTTCAAGTTGCTAACTGTAAGAAGCAATCCGCTATGCCTCTCAATTTGAAACAGTGAAGGAGGCTTTCAGGTAGTGCAATTGTTTGTTACCATTATATTTGCATGAAGATCATAACCAAAACAAATCATAGAAACAAGATTGATATAAATGGCCTAAGTTTAAGACTAGTGGTCAGGCAGTGGCAACACTTCATCCTTGCTCAAGCCTGAGATTAATCACTTGTACCAATATTTTAGTTTCTACTAGTCAGAAGGCTCGCCTTGAGAATAGAAGTTGGACGTGCTGGAAACTTGCCACTCTTGGGTCGAGGGAATGTCAAAGTCTGGATTTTTCAGTCTCAAAAACTGCTACACTCAAAACATGACTGGTACTTTTCTCCTTTATCCTAGCACCCGGTATGTAATGATGAAAGTTGTACACATTTGTAATGTCTGTGATGACATGCAGTAATGCAGTAATGAAGTATCATGTACAATGAAAAGGGTGATGTGTAGATTTATTTTTCTTGTCTTTTAAAAGTATGAAAATAGAAATACGAGAAATGTGAGAACTTCTGTGTGCATTATTAAGTATTGAGTGAAATTTATTCCAAGTATGATCTCTGGTGCCAAGTGATTGATCTTTTTTAATGATGCAGGCATTTAAACTTAAGTAAATTGTGTAAGAAGTGTTGAGAACATAGACAAAATGCCAAGCCATTAGTTCAAATTTCCTCCAGATGTCGGTAAAAAAGTCATTAAAAGGTAATAAATATACAAAGCAAATATTAGCAAAGCAGTTAAGGGTTTGTTCAAGCAAACGTGAACTTATTACCAAATGCAGCAAATTTACTATTCAGAGTTGTTCTGCTAGTTTCTGAGACCTGATCATATGTGATGCTGAGCATTACGTTTAACAGTACTATTTTTACTTCTGCCTTACTGCTAGAGCTGTGAAAAGTAATTCTCTCTGAGAAGGGTAGATGTTAGCAACATTGTTGTGGTGAGACTATCTCACCACTTAAAGAATAGTTCACCTTTAAGATAATAAGAAAAAATGAATAATTTCCATGTTTGGCACATCAGTTATCTTATAAATGTTGAATTTTTATTCAACTTAATGTATCTTGTCTGATTTTCCCATTTACCCAATTGCTTCTGTTCTTATCTGCAAGATATTTTTCAAATCCTTCTGTGCCATTTACACCAGATGGATAACTTTGAGCTTGCCCTTACTGTTCTCCTTCTTGAATAAAAGTACAGGATCTTTTTGTATGTGCTAGGTTTGGCAGACTTACTTAAAAAAAAAACAACCCAAAACAACCCAAAACTGTTGCTGCTTTTAATGTGTCAGTTTTCAGTATCCTTGGATGATATCTGTAATGTTCAGGTTACATTAAGCTCCTTGAAGGGAGGAGGGTGGGGTAGAATATATGTGGAAGGTTGGAGCTGCTTACACAACAAAAAATGAGACAGGAGGAAGCTGAAGCCAACAGCCAGCTGAATGGAGGGTTTGGTTAATCTCTTCAGCTACTGAGGAAATCCTTGCTCTTTTGGGGAATCCATCCAGGCAAGCTGAATTGTTTCTGTTTTTCCAATGCATTCCTCTGTGGTGGAGGAATATTGCAAGGTTAGGTACATCAAAAGGAAAATGCTTTTTGGAATCAGTTAAGTGTATAGAACTAACAAAAATGAGTGAAGTTTGCGTATGAAAAAAAGTATGAGTGAGTAGATTTGCATGTGAAAAAAGTGAGCAAGTTTGCATGCAAAACTCTACAGTGCATTAAAAGTGGGAGAATCGTTCATACTGGAAGTCCAAATAGAGGTAAAAGAGGAAGACAGAACAATGGAGACATCTATAAGAACACACAAGACAGTTAAGTATCTATTCTAGTTTAAGTCCGGTGAGGTAGCATTCTGCAAGGTGAAGTGTTCATTGCCTTTTCTTACAACACAAAAAGACAACTTACAAAGTCGTCTTTTTCTTTTATTTTAGGGTATTTTGATATTTCTCATCTTCCCTTCCTTTGCTGAGGGACTGAAAAAACTGGAGTGAAATAATGACATACCTAATTTGAGTTTTA
Organism: Loriculus beryllinus; assembly: GCA_039877255.1. Lineage (NCBI taxonomy): Eukaryota > Metazoa > Chordata > Aves > Psittaciformes > Psittacidae > Loriculus > Loriculus beryllinus. Next base: position 55,502 of record JBCJKH010044460.1, read on the forward strand.
GGCTTCTTGATTGTGTAGCAAATGCAGTTCGGTTGGGAGCCCTTTAAAGTCTTCACTTGATTATTTTTGTTACTAATTAATTTTAACAGCTTGTCATGGAAACAAACTGAAATAAAAGGTTATATTTCTGTGCCTTTGTGCTGATGAATAGTAGCACTGATGGACTCTGGGTTCAAAAGAAATGTATATTGGCTCAACTACAGCAGAATTCCCTATGGCTAGGAGTGGTAGGGACATTTCAAGAAAGCCATCCAGTACTGCCAAGCAGAGACATATCAGGCTGGACAGCTGAAATTAGAGAATTTTGTCTTCTTGAAATCTGTAAATATTAATGAACTTTCCATGTTGTTTGGGCTATGTTTCAGGTAAAATCTTACCCTGAACTCAGACATCCTTCCATATTCATTCTACTAAATGTTGAGAAGTCCAACGTATGAGCTGTACAGCAGCAGTACTGATGCAGTCTTCTGAGAAGTCAGTGACCAGCAACAAAAAAAGGTAGTCATGATGGAGGCAGCTCTTGTAGATGATCAAAGCCATGAGAGGTGTGAGCAGGACTTCCCTTTACATCGCTGTTCTGGACTGAAAGCTCATAATTTTTTCTATTGGCAGTTTAAATACAATTTATTTTTCAGAAAGGGTAAACTTTCAATGCAAAGACGTCAGTCCTGCCAATACTTAGGCATATTACTGCATTGAACTCAAAGATATTGGTAAGTTTTTAACAGTGAAGCTTGAGTGTGGCTCTAACTGCATGACAATGTTGAACTCATTTTGCTTATCTGCTAATGATTACAATTGAAAGATGGAAGTTTGTTTGTTGGTTTTTTGTTTGGTTTTTTTTTTTTTTGGTAGAAATAGGCCACTTTTCATTTAAGTAACTTAATAATTGTTTTGGGTTTTTTTCCTGTCTTAGCTACCTTGCCTTACTGTATCTGTATCTTGAAATGAAACGGTCTTTAGGATGAGATTAATTATGAAGAGCTACATCCCCAAAAATATTTAAACAGACAAAAGCTCCAAGATAAAGTAAGGGATTTGAAAGGATTTTTCAGGTGCATTTTCCCCTTCTCATGGAGCATATGGAACACTTGTAGGAAGTGATTGTATTATTAAAAAACCCAAGTATCTTTGACTTTACATGTAAAGGCTCTATAGAGAACTATCAGCTCATCAGTTCTGGGAATATAATGCCTGCAGAAACCACAGTTTTGATCTTTACAATGCTAATGTTTCTTACATTTGGAAAGCAACCAGGTTCTGTGTTTTGTTTTCTGTCCCGACATACCCAAGTTGTATAATTGAGCATAAAGAGAGTGAGCTTGCAAATGAGGAAGAAATCACAAAAAGTGAAATGATACGTAAGAAAAATGTGTGTCTGAAGTGAAAACATTTAATGAAGATAAAAACATTGAGACATTCTTGTTGGGCAGACTAAGGAAGATGAGTTGAAGAAACTGTTTTCATGGGTTTTCTTTTTGAAATAAATAAAATGCATTCAAATTCATGTAGTTGCTCGTAGACTAGTGGAATTTATCACCTGCCTTCATGAATGGTCACAGCTTGTTATTTTCAAGGTGTCTACTCCTTCTCCCCCTTTTTTTTTTCATTTGGAAGAGGTATATTAATAAAATCGTCCTGAAAAAGAGTGCCCCAGTCTTTGCTTCCTTAAGGAATAAATTTGGCTCTTTAAGGAATGGAATTAACTATTTATAGAAATTGATAGATATTGGAGTACAGCTGGGTAAGATGTAAAAGCATAGGCCTGGTCATGATTGAAATTGGCAGAGCTGATTTCCATCTGAAAAGGCACCTGTCTTATTGCCTTTGACCTTAAATTCACAATATTCCAATAGTAAACATGAATTTACAGACTTTTCTTACAGTTTCTTGACAGAACTTTTATTATCTAGTCAAGCTCGCAAGGTAGCTAAACTCTCCTTTACATCAGTAATACCAAGAAGTTAAAAAAATAAAGGGGGGGGTGGTGGTTAGGCTTCATAATAAAATTAACGATGTTGCATGATATGATAACACAATTTTAGGCTAATGTCTCTGTTTGTACTGCTGAAGTTGCATTAAATGTTGCAGTTGGACTATTGAAATGTTTATGCTGTTATCTCCATATCATAATGAACTGATGCTTTAGGTCAAGTTGATTACACTGGAGGAGAGGATGGAGTAGACTAGCAAAGGAAGACGTTGTCTCTCCTCTTTGTGTTTTCTATGGTTTGTATGTATCTTTAAATATACTTTGGAATGTGAATTCAGTGGCTTTTAAAATGTTTGATTATCCTAGAGATGTACCTTTAAGTCACAGAAAAAGTATAAAATAGTAGTAACACAAAACTGATGCAGCACTGTAGTGGTACTTTCTTAAGTGTGGTCTGCCTCTGCATTTACAGAGCACCAGAGCACCAGTATCCTGTAAGCAAGTTAAAAGAGCATCTGCTGTTTCTGTAAATAATAGAGGTTTTGACTTACGTTTTCACTTTGTAAAATGAGGCCTTGTCTTAATTGCAAGGATACTCCTGGGTTCCAGTCACTCAGATTGATCTGACTTGATCTGAGATGCTGTTGCTTCCTTTCTGCACATGGGCGTAGTCTGTCCCTGGTTTGGAATCAGGTCTTGCTGATTCACAGATGCAAATGAAAAATTGCTCTTCTGTTGCAAGGTTTAACATAGCTATAGGCTGTGTTTTATGTATAGCCTGTGTTAATAGTCTATGTTTAACATAGCCTGAAGTATCTGGTTCTAGTTCCTGGGATTCTTCTGTGAATTCTATGTGAATTTGTTGTTTTGTTTTGTTTTTTAAATTATGTGTGATGTTTATAGCTGAAGTAATGATAAGAGAGTCCATCTTCGTGTGTATTTTCCTTTAGTCCTCAACATGTCATAGGGTGCAGAACAGGTAGGACTCCTGCACGGTATCACTCAGAATATCACAATTTGTAGGGGCTGGTGAACAGCTACCAGTTTTCTCTTGTGATCACGAAGACAGCTACAGACAATTTCTAACACAGCTGAGAGGAGGGCCTAATAGTCAACACTGTTACACTCTTAGCTAATGTGCTGGGGTGGAGAGGACAGGATTACAAAGGGGGTTAAAGTTGCAGCTGTGTTTTGGGAATTTACCCTGATGTTTTTTTGTTTTACTACCTGAACTTCTTATGGCCTGTAAATCGGGAAATGATCCAAGGCATACATGGCTTAAGTTAAACACAAGAATTGAGTGATGCAGTGGTTTTATCTGGTTTAGCTCCTCAGAATTTTCTACTGAAGAAGTAATTCCCATATAATAAACATAAGCCTGCCAATAAGGGTGGTGGTGGCTGTCTTTTGCAGATATTCGGGAACTCTGGTCTTCAGAGCTCACCAGTTGATAACTATTGTAATGCACACAGAAATGGAGCCCTAACTCCCTGATAACTTCTTAATTGCACTTCAGGGACAGGACTGTTATTCTACCTTTAAGAGATGCCCGAGGGTTTAGCCTATGAAAATCCTCAATAAAGAAAGCAACTTTTTTTCTAAATGAGAATTCTATTAACAGATTAAATCCTTACCTAGAGCTAACACATTATCTCAGGCTTCAGTCTTCCAGATTTTCACAGATGTAGCTGATCCTCTGGCACGAAGTTTGGCCCATTCTTGCTACAGGTTGTAAGATAAAATCCTTGAAAAAGATCTTAGAGGAATAGTGTGAGAAATATTTACCTTTTTAGTTACTGAAATGATCAGTCAGTAAGTCTCGATTACTAAACCCAGCATGGGATTGGGCCTTTTCACTTCCGGCTCCCCATATACTGTGCTTTTTTAGAGGTGATAGTTACAGTTTGTTCCTGGTTCCCTTAAACTGCCAAGTGCTTCACACTTTGTGTTTAGGCATTTCGTTGCTCCTTTCTGAAGGAATGTGCACTGAATGCAATACGGAAATACCAGAATACAGCTTCAGAGTTTGTTTACCATGCAAATCCATTTTAGCTGGGGCTCCCCTAGGTCTTGTAGTGTTGGTATCTCTGGGTTGTATCCTGAGTTGTCAAGTTTGAGGATAGAGGCATTCTCTCCCATAAAACACCCCCTTGACGCGTTATTTGTAAGCATTATTTCCAGGAAGCAAAGGTTATGCTTCACATGGTCAACACGATTTTCACTAGCTGTAGCTTTCCGTTAAAGCAAAGTGCGGGAACACCAAGGTTTTGCTGAGAGGGGTGTGTGGTAGAACTTGGTGCACCAACGCTTCTTACTTTCCTTTTGTGTCAGCTCTGAAGGTAGGAGGAACAAGCCAGCTCTAAGCGCCTTGGCACCAAGTAACTCTCACGGCTGTCTGTAACGCACCCCGCGATTTCCTCCTCAGAGGAAGGTAAGGGAGTTGAAGGGCTGAGAGGGGACAGGGACAAGGTGGCGGCAGCCTCGGTCCCCCCGGCTCTTTCCCCTTGCCAAGGGAGCCGTTATGTCGCCGCGTTACAGTGTCATGGCGCTGGCCGGACCCCACGAACGGGCCGTGGCCTTGCAGTGGTCGCCGGGGCTCCGCAGCTCCTCACACACCATCCCCCGGGCCGGGTCCCGGGGGCGCCCGGCGATGAGGGAGAGACAGCGGGGGCGGAGCCGGGCCGGGGAAGTGTGGTGGTCACGTGGCGGGGGTCACGTGGTGGGGGAGTCGGGCCCAGCCGCCGCCGTCGCCGCTGTCGCTCCGGTAGCGGTGAGAGACGGGGCCGGGACAGCGGGAGGGAGTGAGCCCGCGGTGTGTGTGTGTTGGGGTGGGAGGGAGGGGGTGCGAGTGGCCGCCGCCCGCACCGCCGCCGAGCCGAGGTGAGTGCGGGTAGCGGTGGAAGGGCCGCAGGGTGGGAGCGCCGCCGGGGGCGGGATGGTCCGGGGCTAGTTTGGCTTTTGTTCCTTCGGGCACCTGCTAGGCCGCTGTGCGGGAGGTTCGGGGCTCCCGGCGCGCCCCCGCGACGTGCGCGTCCGGTGTGTGCTGCGTCCTAGCTGTGGCAGTTACCCCTAACGGACACCGGCCGGGATGGGTCCCGGCGCCGTTCTTGCGCCCACCCCATCGGCCCGCTCCTTGCCGTGTACCTGCGGCTCCGGGAGCCGGGCGGCGGTGTGTGTGTACGTGTGGATGTATGTATGTGTGTATGTATGTATGGCCTTGCCTCCGGCATCACCTGTGACTCGCCGGCACTGCCTGTAGCGCTGCGATTTTTTGGTGTTATTTTCTTTTGTTTTTCCTTTTTCCTTTATTACATCCCCCCACGGCTCCGCCTTTGTCGGGGAGGTGGGGATACGGGGCATACGGTCAGAAAATGTGCCCGGCGATGTGGTAAAATTTGCCCAGCGAGTGCAACTACTTCTCATTCTTTTGTGTTGTGTGTTCACGTCATGCATTCAGTAAATGTCTGCGTGCGAGCATGTTCGAGCACCTTGGCTTCCTAAAGGTTTCCCCAAAAAACGTGTAGGAATCGGTTACCAATATAGTACTTAAATTTGACTGAAGCATTAAAGCATGCAATTGAAACAGCTGTATGGGGTCAGATCAAAGATCCGTCGAGTTTGGATTCCTGTTTCTGAAAGAAGTACATAGCAGATGCTTAGGAAACACCATAACAACAGGGTGAGCATGCTGTGAAGCTTTGGGAAAGCAGCCAGGCCTCCAGCAATTTGAGGCTAGGAGACTGACTTCCTGAGTCAAATGTGATGGTTTAGTGTTTAAGAGCCCTTTTTCTTCCATGCCTTAGATATATATGGTTTTGGGTTTTTTTTTGTTTTCTTGTTTTTTTTTTTTTTTTTTTTATTTTAAAAAAAAAGAACAAGCCAAAGGCATCTTAAAGGAAATGGGATTTTTTTCTTTGCCTCCTTAAAAAATGTAATTGTTGTCGTAGGTAATTTCGTTTTGCCAGGATGAAATTTGCCTCTCCAAGGATTACTGATTTATGAGTAACATATTGTGTTTTAAATGGATAAAGGGTATTTGCAGTGGGTATTTTCTACACATATGGGAGCTGTAAATAGTAAAATTGTTCTTTAATGTCTGTTTTTACTAATCATCTGTGAATTTTAAGTCTTAAAACCTAAAATAACTGTTTAATAAAATGCAGTCGAGTAAGTACTTGGTCAAAAGAGTAGATGTTTTACAGTGGTATAATACTCACAGCTTTGAGGATGATTATATGAATATGAACCACTAGCATTTAGGTATTTCTATTTAAGCTTAAAGAGTCAACTTGTATAAAAGGGTGAGATTTGTTAATAGAACAGAATTCTCATTACATCAAGTTTCTGATAAAATTAATTCAGTAATACGATCACAGATTTATTTTTTTTTTTCCATAATGGCAAAATCATGGTGTTCCCTAGGGATGATAACTATCACTTGATCCTGCAATCCTAATTCAAGAAGCAGCTTCATGCCAAGAGCTCCTACCCTGATTGCTCTTATAAGTAACATTTGCATGAGTGGGCCTCATTTTTCACAGGCAATGTGAATGTCAAGTGAAGTAGAGCTATTTCAAAACCAGCATATCCCCACACACTTCCAATGGAGTTTTGTAAGAAGGTCATTATCAGTTTCTTGGGGGCTGAAAGGAGGTAGTGGGTTGGTGTGTATGTCTATAGATAGATATTTATAGATTAAAAATAGCTTAGAAAGCTGACAACTATAACTTGTGAATGACATGGAAAGATGCTGGGGTATTTTTTTTTTTGTACATCACATCACTGCTTCTAACAATGGACTGTGAAATTTGCTGTCACCTAATCAACAGATGTTTATTTTAAAACCCTCAAAATATTTCATTATGCTATAAAATCCCTGCACAAATTGAACTATACTGAGCTCATGATGGACAGTTCAGATTACTCAATCCATTTCCTTCAGTAAGGGATGAATAGATTTCCGTGGTCCTGTTGTAAGCTTACACCAAGGAAGTTGTTGTAGTGCAACTACTGTTAGCTCACTGAATCATTTTTATCATTAAAAAAAATGATTGGTTCAGCTGAACTTTCAAATAAAAATAGGTTTTTTTTATAATTAGCCTCTAGAAAAAGTTTTACTTGTTTTATGTAATGATTAAGCATATCTATAATACACAGCTTTTAAGCAGTACTTTTCATCTTTTGGTCTCAAAGCACCTTACAGAAGAATTCAGTGTAATTATTTTCTTCTTATCTAAGGGCAATTATTGTTATCTTATCTAGTGCTCATAAAGTGATGATTGTCTGCCTGTAATTGCTGTAAGAAAATTGGTAAGGTCTACCAATAAAATCAGACTTTTTATTTTAATATTTTACAATTTAACACCTCCCCACCCTGTTTTTGTGTGTGTACAATTTTATGTTGTAGCATTTTTATTTCACTTGATGATGCTTGAGGTCATTTCATACTGTACTTCCCATACCAATGTTGTAATCTAAGCCAGTGCTTTAAGTAGAATTGAGTTTTCTTAGTGTCAGAAGAGACCTTGCTGAAAGCTTTACCAAATTCATTTATGAGTTAGAGAATGATGCAGGACAGTGTTTGTTAAGGTGATCAAAGTAGTAACGTGGTGCATGTCTCCAGTTCAGTTACCAAGGAGCTTGACTGCTAAGAGAGTTTGTACATAACATCTCTTGATACCTGTCAGGAAAAAAATAGAAGTGTGTATGAGTGAATGAGTGAGTTACATGGCCAGTATTCTCTTATCTTTCTGGTTTTCATTCATTTCCATCTTGCAGAGCTGTTAGAAATGGTACAGAATCTCGCATTTCTTTTTTTTTTTTTTTTGACTGGAACCAATAGTTCCAGTCACCTTCAGTGTCACATTTTTGTAATGCATCTGGTAGCAGAACAAACCTCTGATGCTAGAGGTGCGTGAAGTACACATCCTTAAATTGCTGTTTTCCAACTACCTCTATCAATTGAGGTGCACAGATGATTGTCGCTCATTTAAGTAGTTTAGTTTGTGCCTTGAGATGTTCTCCTGGGTTGATATTTTCCAAAATAGGACAGAAAGCCATTTATTTATTTCAAGACAGTACATTAAAGCATTGTCATTTACGGGTAACATAAAAGTTAGGAATTGTATGAAAGATTGATAATGGAGGAATTATTATTTGGGAACTGTGTAGTATACTATATCCTAAATAGAATAGGAACTGTATTCCTAGATATCGTAATGCTGTCTTGAGACATGAGCTCATATAACTTAGATCTAAGTTATAAACCTTTTATTAAAGAGGATGAAGGCTTATCTACTGTAACAAAATGTTTGCCAGTAATCTTACAGGTATAGTCAGTGGTTTCAGTTGACTCTCTGTATACTTCAGTTAGATTGGTGTGGATTCAGATGATTTGGAAAAATGGTCCAAGAGGAAGTGTTCTGAGATGGCCAGTTTCGAGAAAAAGTTGTCTTGCCTATTTCTGTGTTCATTGTTTTTGTGTGACTTATGTTTTGACCCATACTTTTGTATTTGATCCATTATTTCTGTGTTGTGTTATTTTAAACTAATGCCTTACTCTACATCGTTTTACAGTACTTAAAACTTCGGTATCTTTAAAATGGTCTATAGTAGTTCTCACTTTGTGGTAATACCCATGAAAGACCTTAGTATTATTCACCTTCACATCATATCCTTGATTATATTAAATCTGGTCTGGAGAGCCTCCCACTGGAAAGCTGGGCTCTTTGTGTAGCATGGAGGTCCTGATTAATTTGTGTTTGTTGCCTTCTGCATAGTTTCAGAGCTGGCAGAGCCAGCCATATACTTTGCGAGTACCCAAGGTTTGAATAGTCTCCAACGTCCTTGTCTCGTGCAAAGTACTCTTCATCAGGTATGTACTTGATGATTAACTCTTCCATTAGAGTATGAAGATCTAACATTTCTCAGTACTAATACCAATCCATTCTGTCAGTTTTTCTGCCGCTTTGTACATGTGGTGGGATAGATTCCTCTTGTTTGAAGACACTCTTCTCACTAAATATTTGGTGAAGCAAATCTTGCAGCTAAACTGATTTCTAAATAAAATCTTCGTATTTTTCCTTTCACTAGTTTGAGTAATATTTGCAAGGTAAAATTTGGAAGAAGGCCAAACCCATTCACACAGCTGTTTAAAGAAAGTTACTGCAAATACTTTACTGATGGTACCTGGCACCATTTAAGCAGACAAAAAACACAGGCAGGACCCATAAATGTTTGACACGATATGGAAGAAAAGACTCTTTCTGCATGTATATTACAAATATGATAGAAGAGCAGTGTTTTGAAGATATGTAACAACGTTATTATGAAAAAGGTTGGCTGCCCACTGTGATAATGATGGATCACAGTCTGCAGGAGGCTCTTTAGTCTGGAGAAACACCATAGCAAACAGAATTCTTAAATTGTGAGAGGAACAGAGTGCTCTCAGTTTTGTTCTGTTTTGGGTTCAATGTCTAGTACAGTGGAAACTCTGGTCTGTCGGGCATCCAAGCATTACTTGCAATGTTATTGCTGCCTGTGCTTGATAAAGAACAGATCTCCCTATTCAAATGGAATCATGGAATGACTTCTAGGAAATTCTGTCAATTCTAGAGTAACTAAAAAATAAACCCTGAAAGAGCTACCTGTCTAAAATCTGGATAAAATACATGAAAAGGAGATCGACTAACACAGATCCTGTCTTGAAGATAACATAGGCTGTGGATAATAGTTGATGTTGTATGGAAATACCAAAAATGTTACTCATAAAGCTATTTAAAGTACTAAACAAAACTTGAAAGGGGGAATGAATTCAGCTACAGGAAAAGGAGGAAAAGTTATATATTTGTGGTGTCTTCCCCAGCTCTCATGAGTGATGTAAGTTTATTAAGAACTGTTACTATATAAATATCTTGGTTGCCATACAAGTGCCCTACATAGTGTTTGGAAATGAGGGAATTGAAGAGTGTAGGTGTTGAACCAGCTTTAGATAGTTTACCTTCCTTTTTCCCAGGCACAAAAATAGGGACCTAAGAATGGTGTGTCAGCTCAGACCAGAGCTGTTTCTACATCAGTATCTTGTTTTTAACATTGGATGATATGCTTAGGGAGGAGTATCATAGGACATGCAAATGGTTGAGTGTCTGAAGGGAAGTGTTACTGGTTTCTAGCAGGATGCAGTTTAGGGGTCTGAGGGCAGATAATTTGGTATTTAATCATTTGGGTTGTAATGAATTTGTGCAGTCTCTTTTTGAACCCTTGGTAGCCTTAGCATCTGCAGTATCCTGTAACACAGGAAGTGTCTGTTTTTAGTTAGGCTGTTGCCAGCTTAGAAGTTACAATTCTCCACTCCTGTAATTTTGCATGATGTACACCCCTGTTATTTTTAATTTGTGAAATTTGATATGAAACTTCTCTGGATAAAGTTGAGTACTTGATGTGTACTTATGGAATATCAGGTCTCATTTACTGAGAAATATAAAAAAAACTGTTCATAAAATCTTCTCACTTCTAGTAACGTCCAGTTTGTTTATGCTTTCTCTTTCTCTGAAAATGAAACCTGAGAACCACTTACAGCCAGTTTTGCTCTTAGCAGTGTATCTTTTTATAAAGACTGTGGTGTTCTGGTCTGTGTATGAATTGTATCTGTAAAAACATTGTAAATGTAAAAAGCTTGCTTTTGAAAAGTTAATTGCTAAGCTTATGGTTGTTTATTAGATTGGGGAAAGTTTTAATTGAGATTTTGATGTGAAGTTTCTGAAGTTCAGTAGCAGAGGACAGGTGTTAGCCCCCTATTTATCATATGCTCATCCATAAAAACCCCTAAGACATTCAGGAATGATATGGAAAGAGAACAGTGTGTCAATGAAATGGCTCTCTCCCATGGTCAATACTTGAACTTTCATTTAATCTATAAAGAAACAGTGATATTAATTAAGTGTGTTTGATTTGCCTTTCCAGACTTGGATTGCTCTGGAGACTGCTAAGCATTTTTCCAATTTAATATGGAATTTTCCCTGGCTTGGATTCCTCCTTCTGTCTGTCGTGTGTTAGGGTTTGATAGCAGTTCTTTAAGGATGTTTGATGCCTAAGGCAAAGGATCCTTTATGGCAGTGTGTACATGTATAATTTATTTATTTTAAATTTCTCAGATCAGAAAATGGGGCTGCAGCTCCCATTGTCTTGTAACTCTTAGTGAATTTAATTAGATAAAGCAATGAAAGTGGTTGAATTGTAGGAGAGAGATTTAAACAAACACATTTTAATCTCATAATGACATGTCTCAAGCTACGCCAGGGGAGGTTTAGTCTGGGTATTAGGAAAAATTTCTTCACCAAAAGGTGATCAGGCATTGGAACAGGTGGCCCAGGGAAGTGGTCAAATCAATGTCCCTGGAGGTGTTCAAAAAACATTGAGATGAGGCCTTTAATGACATGGCTTAGTGGTGGTTTTGGCAGTCCTGGAGTAATGGTTGGACTTGATGATCTTAAAGATCTTTTCCAACCTGGTTGATTCTACAATTCTGTGATTGTATGGGAAACTATGCAGTGAAAATCTGCTATCTTGCATGAATGATGAAGGGATAAAATTAAACCAGCTTATGGTAGAGGTACACGATTTGGGACCATTTGCAGCTGTTCCAAAGTGGAGTTGAAGATTTAAAATAAAAGATTGAAAGTATGAGAGGAACATAGTTCTTCTAAAGATACCTGTAGCGAGCCCTGTTATGAATTGTAAGAGACTATGATGAGCAAGAATTAGTATGTTTCAACAGTAAAAAGTTTAGTGCAGCAACAGGCTTCTATTAAGAGCAGATGGAAATCGTAGGATTAAGTGTTTAAGTCCTCTTCCTCTGAGTTACAGACCTTTCAGAGGTGGATTCCTTGCAGATTTTGCCAGCCTGCTGAGAAGACCTTCTCTCTTCCTTTATACCAGTAGAATAACGCCAGGAAACAGGTCTTAAATCCAAAATCTGTTATTTCCCAGTCTTGCAAAGAGAGTTTTTGAATTCTAAAGGCTGTTCACTGGACCTTTAGAAAGACTGAGGAAAGTATACTGTGCAAGAAAGTACAATTTGAGCTCAGTACTAGTGCAAAAAGTATGTCTGTATAGTTTTAGACCCTCCCTTGTATTTCTAGATTAAGTACTTCTTATTATTAATAGAGGAATAGGAAATGTCTCTTTCTTCCAAGGATTTAAATAAGAGACCACTTGATTAGGGAGTGATATAGCTTGGGAGATGAGGAAAATGATTATATGGAAAATTCTTATAATACAGTTTCATTTTCAGTTCTGTGTTGGTGGGGTTTGCAATCATTACTCATACAGAGAGCAGATGACCTGAATAGTGGTTGTTCTGGGCTGAATGACCTGTAATGCCAGAAGATTTCATAAAAGATAGTGTCCTATTTTCACAAGATGTGGCAGGAAAGTCTTTTATCACTGTCATAGAGAGGTTATATTCCAAAGGTTGGGTACTTACTTAATTCAGTTTCTCCTTTCCCCCTTTGGAGTTTGGTTTAAACACTCCTGGTGTGAGGAAGCTTCTAGTTGTTTTGGAGAGAAAATATTTGTGTTTCAGTTTGTCTAGTGCTGTGGTGCCAGAATGAGCTTTTGCTGATTTTAAAACATTGCTCATTGAGGCTCCAGAAATACTGGGAAACTTTGTTCTCTAGTTTGGATTTGAATTTGTGTCCTTTGTTGTCCAAAGATGAGCACAAAAATCGACAAATGACCAGCATTTGCTGTAAGTTTGGCAGAGAATGAAAAAATCTAAGACAGTCAAATGAGCTTTGCATAGCAAATGATAAAATGTTTTTTATAGTGTCTCCAGGAAGAGATCTGCTACTAGTTGTCAATTTTTGGTTAAGGAAGGTGTAGTGGGACGGATGTGTCATGAGGATTTGGATCATGATGATTCGCCTCCAGGTGCGTTGGCACAGTTTTGACAAATAACATGGCTGATGACTGAGTTTCCATACTGATGTGCAACTGTTTGTTTCCACTTCTGTTTGTTTCTGCTTTGCTTTGTTTGTGTATAGACTAAGAGCTCATTGCTTTCTGAGCTTAATACTTGCTCAGGCTCTTAGCATAACTTCTCTCCCTTTGAGTATCTTAAGAAGTTTGGTTTGTTGTCTTCTTCACTGGCAGGACTAGTGTGGAAGCGTTGAATGAAGGATCTCTAAATGCTGACAATACTCAGTTCTGTTACTGTTTTGATTGCTGCAAATGACATATTTGGTTGTACCTCTCCATGAGTGGGCTGATAATATTGATAAGAATAGGCCTGAGGTGATGCAGGTTGAATGGAGAGAGCACTGGAAAGCATGCTAAAGAATATGTGATTTTTTTGAGTTTGTGTCCTTGATCAGGCTGGTTTTTGAGGGGTGGTAGTTTATTTTTTTTTGGGGGGGGGGGAGGTGTGGAAAGGAGAGTGCTGTTTTTACAACTTTTAGCACAGTTTCTTCTAATATTTCTGGTTAAGAGTTGTGACCGTATTTCCTGGCTGATATTGTCTTTCCATTTGTTGAAGTTTAATATTCTGCGATTTTCTGGTATGCAAGGTGAGACTCTATTTTGTTATTGCTCTCTTTTTGCCTCTACATCATGGTAGCAAGTACAGTCAAAAAAGAAATCTTGGATTTTTCTTTTATTGTTGTTTTTGTCTTTGTTTTGTTCTAAAGCACCTCATTATGATAGCCAATCTAAACTATCTGGATAATCACCCCAACTTTAAAGTGTAAATAACAATTGCATGCGGACATACTCGGCTGCACAGCAAGATCTACATTTAAAAAAGGGTTCTGTCCTATTCTCACTTAATTTTAATGATCTAGAGTTTTACCTTCATTTAAGAAATCCTAATGAATTTTGGCATCTTTTCCAGGCCTCCCTAATAGATAAATGAATGAGTTCTCTGGATCAGATTTCAGAATCATTTGTGTAAGGGAAGCCCTGCCTACCTGTCAGATAACCTAAGGTATTCTCGTAATTCGAGGTCAGTTCAAAGTTTTGCCTCTGCTTGTTCGGTGTTTACTCTCACAGAGTCTTGTGGTTAGAAAGGTGAAGTAGGCTGTGGGAAGTTGCTGCTATATAAATGCAACATCTTAAAAAGCAACTGCAACCCCATGTAGATGAGTGTTCTGTTGAAATGCTGGGTTTGATTTTTAAATGAATCTGTGTCAGTCTAAGTTAACATTTGAATTTTATTTTTGTTGTGCAGTACTTGAGTACAGCAGCAGACTGGGAGTCGGAGCTCCTGTACTTGTCTCTCTTTTCTATCATGAGCTTCTGTATTGTCTTGAGATACTTGTGTTTTACCCAGTGTACTAGGAATAATACTATTTGCCTATGTTTCCTAGGATCACTGAGGCTAGTAGAGCACTTCTAGGACACCAGATAAAAGGTTCAAAGTTCAGGGGCATGTTAAATAATGATGCAGTTGAAAATGAGTCAAATGTTCACTCAAGTGAAGATGACTAGGCTAGGGAAAGGTTAAACTGAAAAAGTTGCAGAAAGAAGTGCTAAGCTATAAATATTGTGTGACTTGTTATTTCCTTGTTTTCTTGTTGATTCTTGAGATTGTGAGCTCTTGGCTTATCACTTGACATCTGTAAACTATCAGACACAGCAGTGGTGCAAAGTAGTGCTACTTTAACATAATAAGGTTAGCAAAAGTGCATGCCTGAATGAGGTACCTGTGTAGGGCACATATTCAGACGTATCCACATAAAGCACTCTTGTAGTTGAAAGATTCTTCCACTTGTTTGTAGCAGACAGTGAATCGCACAGAGGGTCCACAGTGTTGCTAAGTTAAAATCTGGTGTGTTGAGGATTTTGGGAGTTGGCTGTGACAAGTCTGTGTCTCATTCATTGGTAAGGGTACATTTGTGACTGAAAGGTTGATTCAGCAGCTTGGTGCATTTCTTTCCCTCGTTTAATAGAAAATACATCTGTAGACTATTCAGCTTTATCCATAGAGATGTTTTTCAGCCACAGATCTTCAAGTTAGCTTGTGGGATTTTTAATTTTCACAACCTTTTAGCAATGTCTGTGTTTACTGAAGCAGTATGAATAAAACGGGTGCTCTTCTGTTGAAAAGTCTCATCCTACCTGTTTGGGATTGTTTCTGGAAAACAGGCTGCTAATCCCCGTAATGATTTTCTTTAATACTTAGCTACTATGCCCCAGATTTATGTTTGAACAGTGTGGCATACAATATGGAAAAGACAATTTATCCCTGTCACAGATTTGTTAAGGATGAGAAACATTAAGGTTATGTAGCCTAAACTTCTGCACAGCACCATCTTTGCATTATATGTGAAGTTGGGTGCTTTCATTAAACTAAAGCACTGTTCTTTTCAGGAGAAGTAAGATTTAATTTCATAATACAGGTATGAAGCTGGTTCTCTCATGAAGTCAGCTGTTAACAGGACTGTTCTCTTCTTGCATCTAGGTATAGGTAGAGACCTTGTGAAGAGGAGAGTTATATTTCAAGGCAAAGAGGCAAATATGAAATTCCTTAGGTCACAGAGAGTGGGAAGAGAAGTCAAGAGGGTCCTTGCTTTTTGTTTGAAGGCTTAGCAGTGTTCTGGTGCAAATGTTTGTTCAGAAATTTAGCTGAACAAATGAAAAATTCCATGAAAGATGTGAACAAATGAAAAATTCCATGAAAGATGTGAAAAAATTGCTTTCTTTCATGTTAATTTTCTTCTCTAGGTTTCTCAGGTTATGCTGTGAGGCTTCCTGGGTGTCTCACCTTGAGCTGCTTACCACCTCTATATGTAATTTGTCTAGTTTCCCTGTCTTTTTCCTTTCTATTTTTTGAGAGACTTATTCTCTGTCTTCAGAGGTTTACTTGCCTTCTTTGACTAGCTGAGTAAATTCAGGGATCTCTCAGGGATTTACATTTGTCAGAAGATAATAATGCTGTCATGTTTCTCTGCAGTTTTGAGCTTCCTGTCAGGACAAGTTCCTGTGGCTATGCGATTGATACCATGCATAGTTGCTCAAAGAGAACCTGTTAAGGTTTCTGCTCTCCAGACTCTGATGTTTGTTATGTGGTGTGTACCATAATGTTTAAGCCTTCTTTTTCTAGCTTTTCTTGCAGATTGTTTCAAAGTATGAATAAGTGGTAATAGGGAGGGAAAAGTTATGGGAGGTGCTGGTTTCCATACGGAATAAAACTCACAGAAGTGCACAGCTTGTTTGGCAGCATTAGGATATCCAGTGTACTTTGCAGTATGCTTGCTGTGAGCTGAGAGCCAAAGACCTTTTGTTCACTGTTTTGGAAAATTTCAGGCCCAGAACTCTGGTCAAAAGACTATTCAGACAAAAAATGATATAAAGCCACTGCTCAGAAAGTCATAATATCTCTTCTTATCCTAGGGATTTTAGAATTGCTACTAGATGTCCCGTACTCTCCACTGTCTGAACGATTAAAGGCTTAAGAAATGTGATACTTCAGATTGTATTTTCCCTAGTACTCATTCACATGGAGTAATTTCTGTAGATTTTTTTCTAGTATTTACAAACAAAGTAGGCAAAAGCTTAGATTTTCTTTAAGTAGGTTTATTTAGTCTGTGCTTTTTTTGTTCAGTTGGTCTTGTTTTTTTTTTCCTCTTGTCCTCTAAATTCTGAGATCCTTACAGGTGAGTCTGATTATAAACAAGACACTCCCTCATGCTGGTGATAAGTTGAAATTTGCCTTGGGACAATTACCTCTTTCTTAGCATGATGTCAGTGGAAAGCCTGAAAATGCTGCCACACAGCAGCTTGCTTTCTCAGCTAGAAAAGAAATGTTTATTGTCGGTGGCTTGTTAAATCCTTAGTATTATAGAAATTGATTGTGTTGTAATATCCTTCAGTCAAATGCCCTGGCTCTTTGTGGTTATACCCACAGTCAGCAGGGTATCATAGTGTGTTCATAGCTTGAGCACGTCAAGACATATTTTGCTGAACCTAGGCCTTGATCAGCTGGAAAGGTTGCTTCCTGCTTTCCACTGCTGGTTTTTGGTGCATGTTTGTATTATGCAGAAACAAAAATGAAACAAAGGTATTGGTGTTATATACAGGTTTTGGGCTGAGACAGGTGTAGGGGTTGTCAAAGAGGTGGTTTTGTGTGTCATGTCCTATAGCCCCAGCCCCAGTCAGGGGATGTGATTACAGTAATAGCAAACAATGTCTGGAAAGAATCTAGCATGAGGATAGTACTCTCTCTTCTCTCGGGCGTTTGCAGTCTGTATTAATTTCTAATTTTTTTTAAAGGCAAATGCCTATTGTGTACTTCTATCATTGCGTCTTTATGGGAACAACATGAAAAGAATCATTGCCATCCTATCTTTGTCATCAGCATTTTGTCTCAGTTTAATGTAATTGCTGATTGTTTTTTATAGCAACACACTCTTATATCCCTATGTGAATTTAGTATCTAATTTATTGAGACAGGATTGTCTTGTATAGTGGATTTTATGAACATGTCATTTCTCATGTGAAATATGTTAGCATTTAATTGTCATGCTAATAAAAGCTTAAATAACTGGGTTTGTTTTCAGGGTTGAGCTTTTTCTAAGTGTGTTTCAGGTATGCTGTTGCTAGACTGAAGGACGCAGATTCTCCCACCCTTCTCCCCCAAACTCTCTATCCCTACTGAGCTAATTAAACATGCCTTGTACTAGATGGCAGATGATGCTCTTTAGTATGTATGTACATGCTCTTGGCGTGTTTTACTCAGTCCACGAAGCTGATACCATGCCCAAAGGGCCTTTTGCCCAAAAGCTTTACCATTATGGCTTCAAAATAAAACTGCATAAATTCCACATGTTGATTCAGTGCCCTTTTTGCCCTGTGAACCACCTGCCTGTTCTCAATATGACCTTAATTCACCCCATATTCTCAGAAAGAAACTTGCTCCTTATGTTTCTGTTTTTCTCTTAGAAGAATTCCCTCCAGCTCTGTCATTGCATGACAGGGATAATGTTTGTCATGACCTGCTGTCAGCTGGAAGGGAGGAGATCAGGCAACGGTCAGGTTTAAGCAGTCTTCTAAAGAGTGACCTTCTGCTCCCATATGACACTGCAGGGTTTGGCAAATAGCAATGATCATTTTTCTTCTCATCTGTGCTTATGTAGATGGCTTGGAATGAGGGAAGTAGAAATACTAATTTCTGCATAGCTTCTGTATTATGAATCTGATATATACATTGTTCATGCCATATTAAATCTTCTGTATGTTGAGATTCAGCGTATGAAAACTTGTACCTTTTCATGAAGTTTTGAAGAAATAAAACTAGTATGTCTAAAGGGCTTTAGCAGACAAAATCTGTTGAAGTCTGGCTGTGACTGTTTGGCTGAGACTGTTTGATATGTCTTATGTTGCTGTACCTGGTAGAGACTATCACCAGCCCCCTGCTGAAAGATTAGAAGAGAATGTGTGCCTGTACCTCATGCAATTTATTTTAGAATTTGGCGTTTTAGCTTTGTTTTATCTTCAGTGTCAGCTTTGAAACTGAGATTTGGGACCTTTTTGTGATATGATGGAACTACAGATACGGGTCCATAGTGGAGGAGAAGCCTTTCTGACAATACCATAGTCAAAAGTCTTTTTTTACTACAATGTGTTAGCGAGCATTTACATGGTAGCTAAAAATGGATATAAAAAGATACTATTTTTAAGTGGAGCTTTTTGTCTAAGTCTATTGTAGTAAATTTAGCCTTTAAATAAGTTGTCAAATTTAAATAAAATAGCTTTGCTAATAAGTAATGTGAATACATAGTGCTTGGATATTTTTTGCTGAAGTTTTAAAGTACATCAGATCACTGAAATGAAGGATATTGCTGGGTAAATAATTGGATTCGGTTTGCTGAAGGAGCACATCATCTTGGAAGAGATTTTCTTCAGTAGGCATAGATGGAAAATTGTGTGTTCATTTCAGTATAGTTAATGTAAATTATTTTTTTTTACAAGGAGAAACTGAAAAGGGTTGTTTTCCTCTTACAAAATGTAAAAAAAATGAAATGTGATTCTGAGATCAGCTCGCTGTTGATGTAGTGATGCCAAATCCAGAAAGTCAGCTCAGTTCACTAGCCAAAGGTAATTATTCTTTTTATTAAAAACACCCCAACAAATTTCATTTTCAATGCAAACATGATTAGCAAAAGCATATGAATCCAGAATATCTAGTGTAGTTTTATCAGTAACTTTCTCTAAATCTTGCAGAACTTGGAGTTATACAAGCGGAATTCTAGGTTCCTTTGAAACTAGCTACACTTGTGAGTTTGAATGATAATCCTAAAATGTAATCCTGCAAAATATTGCAGTTTTTTTTTTTTTTTTTTTGCTATACCCATCAACATTGGTGACATTGGAGTTGACTATTGGCAGTAGGAACTTCTGTTCTAAGCTGGGTCTTGTAACTGTTCAGAGTACCTTGTGTACTTGCAATGTTCCGTATGCATGTTCTTTGTGTCACTTGCGCATATATGGTAGCTTGGAGAACATTTGGTCCAAAAAATGAGAAGGGCTGTTTATCATTCTTAACATCAAATATGAAAATCGTTGATCTGAATAAATGTGTTTAAATTAGGTAATTGCTTAAATGTGAATGTATTATAGCATTAAATTTAGCAAAATGAAATATCAAATATGAGATATAAGCTATATTTACTTGCAAATCAACATCAATTTAAGATTATCTTATAGCAAGCTTTCTTTCAGAAAAGGAGTAGAAATGCAAAATCAAATTTAAATTGTATATTAAAATCAAGTTTGCTTGCTAGATGATTTGAGATAGTAACTCTTCGTGGTTACTGTAAATCTTTTTGAATTAACCTGGCCTATGTATCTGTCCAGCTGTAGTGAACTGCTGAGGTGTTTTGACACAAGATATGTTTCACGAGATGTTGATGGATATTGTCAAATATTATCAAACAAAAAGCAGAATGTTGGTTATGGCTTTTCCTGTGGATTCAAAACAGGTTAAGTGTTGAAGCAAGATTGAAATGAGCAGAAAAACATCAGATGAGCCACACTCAGTGGTGGATAGGATCGTGGCACAGACTGGAAGCCTTTAATGGTAAATTCTTCCCTCTTATTTTGGTTCATTCTTGTCCTTCAGTATTAAGGAGGCTGCTCCAGCTCTGTCTCATAGGGAAGTTCCATGATGCAGCTGAGCTGATTTAGCATCTTTCTGTTTCTGAGAGGTCTCCCTGCACCAAAATCTTGTGGGTCCTGCCTGCACCTTTGCTTCAGCTCCAACACTCATCTGACCCTCCAGTGAGTTGATCCAGCTCCCGAAGACCACAGAACACTCCCTGCCTTTTTAATATTTGTTTTCTTAAAACACACGAAACTGAGTCTGCCTAAGGAGATGTCAGAATGACATCCAGCAGAGGACAACCAGATCTAGGAAGGCAAATTGGAGTGGGCCATAGGGGTGGTTGAGATAAAGAAGCATGCTGTGAAGTTTGCTTATGTTGCAGGCCTGTCCCTTTAGTTTCGTCATCTGTTATGACAGAAATTGTAACTTACCTGTCTTACAGGGTTGCTAAAAAAACTTGAATGTGTGCATTCAAGGCATCATGATTGATGAGAAAGCTCTTGTAGAAACAATCCTGCCTTACTGTATATAAGTACTGAATGTACTGCTACTTTTGCTATAAAAATTTATTTCTCTAGAGATGTCATAAAGTTGGATTACCATTGATTATGGTAATTCTGAAAGTCACATATGATCTTTTCTATTGAGGAATGATGCTGGTCTCTTAGTATTAATAATTTTGTGGGAAAAACAGGGCTAGCTGTTTGAATCATTGAAGACTGCTATGAGAAACCTGATAGTGTTTCCATAGGGCATACTAATGTAATTATAGAAGCTTCTTTGGAAAATTGGTAAAGTGTCAGTTATTTGTAGCTCTTCTTCAAAGCAAATAAAACAATAACATATGTTGAACAGAGTGGATGACCGGCTTGTATGCTGGTTTTCTTTGCAATTGCACATGGCCTTCCAGGAGATAGGTTTGGGTTTGCATTTAGCCTTATAGAGCTCTGGCTGCTATGAGTATAGTTCTGAGAAGCAGCAATAAAGGGCATTTGCTGTCAATCCACAGGAGTTGCTTTGTACTTTGGCTTTTGGCTTTTGCAAGGAGAGCAACATGTCCAAGAATCACAGAACACATTGCATGGGGCATTGTTATGAAACTGTAACTGCCTTGCTATGCTCTGCTTAAGAATTTTGATAAGTTAAAATGTTGAAGCATTGAGAGGGAATAATCCTGAAACATTTGTAAGGCTCTATATAAAAAACAAACACTCTCTTATTGTAGAACATCCCTGTGTACGTGCTCTCCAGCCCAGTGGGAGACTGACTGCCTAGCAGCAGATACTGTCTGTAATCAGATCCCTGTAGCTCTGCATTGCTGTACTACATCTGTCTAGAATCTCTCAGTGTCTTGCTTGATTTCACTGTTCATATTGCTCTCTGTGAGATGGATTTCTTCATCTGAAGTGAAAATTTGTAAACATGTAAGTGCAGACTAAAGCATGTGAGTTACATTTCTAAAAAGCCACATTACTGGTTTCAGTCAACTGATACATCAGTGTAACTTGTTTTTTGGATGTGAGCTTTAGCTTTTCAAGCATTAATCAACATAAAATGTGAGGTGATGGTATTAGCTCCCCAGCCTTTTTTGCTTGCATCTGTTACAAGACTTCAGAAAGTACTTTGCTTTGGATGATAATCGTAGTTAGGTGGCTAAAAAGAAATCTGATGGATTGGAGATGGTATTATTCTATGAATATTTTTCCCTGAAGGGGGATGGGGAAATCCATGAATCTTGTTAATACTGTCTCCTACCTACTTGACATCTGGTAGAAATAACAAAAGAAAAAAAAATTAATATATGCAAGATAATTAAATGGACCTGATAGGCATAGCAGACAATTCATAGCTGTCTTGCAGTACCGAGGGTAGAATATCTCCGTCTACGTGGATGGAAACAGGAAAGAAGTTTTAGACAGCTCCTAAGACTTAATTCTATACTTTGGTCATTCTTGAGAGCATGGGGAAGAAAATAAGGTTTGTTAGTATCCCCTTATAATGCCAGATAGCTGGAGATTAGTTTGAGTCCTGAAACCTGGAGGAGTTTGATCCTTCAGTAGGGCCTTTTTTTGTTCCTTTAGAATAACAAAGGTACGAACATCTTATTTCCAACATCTTATTTTGCTTTGCTGACCTAGGCCAGCTGTATAAAAAAAAACCCCAAAAAACCAAAGAGTAGCCTTAAGCAGATGCATGAGTTTCTGCATCAGTATCAGTTCTCTGCTTCTCCAAAAGTGACTTCACAGTGCAAATTCCAGTAGGAATTAAAGAAAACTGTCCTAAGAAAGATACAAAGAGAACAAAAGCTGTATTCTGCAGAATACACATGGGAGTCAGAGTAGCTGACAAGGCTGATACGTTCTGTTGGTCCATATCATCACATAACCCAAACTCAACATCACAACGGTGAGCTGCCACTGCACCAAAAAGTACAGCTTCAGCAGGAACCTGCCGAACACTGCAAAGGTGC
>JBCJKH010044462.1:5802-19456 GCA_039877255.1 Loriculus beryllinus
TCATCTATATACCTTCAGACATGGCAATGTAATGCCAGATTGTGTCACACTACAGCCAACAAATCACAGCCAAGAATATCCCTATAATGCAACACATCATGCAGCAATCTAAAACATGTTTCTATTTTCAGCTGGGTACAAAACCAGCCATTTAATTAACTGCTTGTATAATTCCAAAATACACCAAAAAATCCAAGCTATGACTGTAAAAAGGAAGTTTGGCTTGACAATTCTCCAAGGAGCTCTGCAAAGAATTTAGAATCAGCATTTATGGTTTGCTGGGGATAGACAGGAAAAATTTGGTTGGGTTTTGTATGTTTGCTTTTTCTGCTTTTTCTTTTTTTAGTTATTTTGTTTTGAGTTCTTTTGTTGGTTTGGGTTGGTTTTGGGTTTTTTTTTTTACAAATTTAAAATTGAGGTATTGTGGTCTCCAACTTCCCAACATGCACTGTACAGTGAGATCAATATAACCTCTGTTCAGCAGTGAAACAGAGAGTTCCTACCCACAAGTGGTACAAACACTTGCATTTTTCTCCCCAACAATGAGCGTTCTCTAAGATTTTATTTTAAGGTCTTATATCCTGCAAGATAGAGGAATACTGAAAACCTTAGAGATATAGCTCAATACTGAATAAAGCCAGCCTACTGTGTGGGAGGGGAGAACATAAGTCTTGTTTTATTCATTATTGAGAGGATCTCTGAGGCTTTCATTACTTGTATTTTTATTAGATAAGTACACACCAATGAAAACCTGTTTGACCCACTCCATATTAAATAAAAACAGACTTACTGTACCTATCTCCCTGCTCCAGTGCTGATCAGAGGTGTTACTCACATTACAGGTCCAGTGAATGCTGGATCATCTCAGCGCGAGTGCGAAGTCTGTGACCATGGGTCAGCAACTTCAGGGACCTACTAAACAAACAAAAACATGGAACAGAATCTGATAATCCACTAGCTCAGTGCCTGCACTTAATGTTGAGAAGGTTTCACTGCTCAGAATACTTAAAGACAAACACTTTGATTAAAGTGATGGCAAATTATCCAGTTACCTCTTTATATTTTTCAGCGAATCTTCCAAATTTCTCTATCATTTCAGCCACAAAAATAACATCCATCTTATCAGAAAAATTTGCTGCTTCAACAGTGTAAGCCAAGAGCTGTCTTGCTGTTGCCACTGCATTAGTAAGGTTGAGCGGCATCTACATAGAGAACAAACAATCATTTTGAAGAAGTGAAAATTAAGTGCAAGATAGAGGCAATAATTCAGTAATTAATAAGCATTTTCCCTGAAGAGGATGGCAATGCCCACAGGGATCATAGTGCTTTAAGTACCCAGGGACTACCACCTCATCTGTTGGCAAAAATACTTCCTATAAGCCAGGGAACCAGCACTTGTAGTGGCACCCAAAAACTGGGTTTTGTCCTGTTGCCCTAGTAGGGAGAAAGGTGTTGCACCAAGAAAAGAAAAGGAGGCAAGCCATTACTGTAAAGTGCTTATTTTCCTTTCTACCCGAGCCTAGGCAAGACAACACAAAGCTCCTAAAATACAGAAACAGAAACCAAAAGACATTCAAGCACACCATTGCTGTAGAATTCACTCTTGATTCTGCAGTTACAGAAAGCATCTGGGATACACACATACAAACACAGCCCAAACAAGACAGATCCTCCTATGACAAAGCTCATTATTTCATTCCTGAAACAAGCACCATGTTGAAAAATCATTCACTAAATAGTGTACAACATCAACATGACTGAGCCAGCAGGGACCAAAAATGGGATATTTCATATAGGACAGTCGAAAGCTGCATGAATGTTATCAGCTCATGTTCAGATGCTGTTTATCCACGATAATCCAAAACACAGTTGGTCCATCTCTCTGTTTTCTGGTGTACAGATATCTAGTCTGTCCTACCAAATTTGTAATGTGCCACATAAGCACAACTATGTAATTGCTCCTGCTGGTCTTAGCACTTGTATGTAGATGTGAATCCAATTAATGGAAATTTTTTTTTTTCCCCAAAGCACTAAAAATCATGTATAGAAAAAGTAAATAAAGTTCGAAGTCATAACACACACTTTGAACAAAGTAAACTTTCATATTCAGACATTCTGCATAATTTCTTTGAACCTTTTTTTTAAACATGAATTTTCTTTCACCTAAAACTTTACCTGTATGACACAAACACAAGAACAGTGAAATGTAAATGTTCTTGCGTAACTGCTACAAAGGTTTCATTCTACTTTAAACTTAGATCTCTACTTCATTTAAATTACTTGGCAGAGCTCTAATCTTCAGAACAGCTCAACTACCTTTGTGTTCAACGGTGTTAAAGGTGCTTATAATACTACTACATTTATTATTAGTTTCAAAGAGACAATAAATTTCTCTGCAGAATACTGTTAAAAATTCTAGGCATACTACATGTTAAAAGAGGAAGGGTCTAATGAGTAAAAACAACTAAAACAGAAACATGCCACTTCTTCCTTAAAAATAAAAAATTAAACTTATATTTCAGTGTAACACCACTGTGTGCATGTATTTTTAATGACTACTTCACACACGGGAATTATACTTAGTTCTTTCTGAAGATACTGATCTGACCCTCATTTTTTAAACTTTTTAAGTTGGCAACATTCTTTCACAACCTGATAAATGCTGGCTAAACAAAAGCAGTTAAGGCAGACTGAAGTAATCCAGGCTCTTGAGCAATTCCGACTCTACAGTACATAGCCACGAGTAGTTATATGCCCTGCTGATAAAATTACCAGGCGAGGAAAAGGCAAACCAGCAGCAGCAAAGTTGTCAATAAGCAAACACTCAACTCTTCCAGTCTCCTACAAAGGGATGCCCAGCATTATCTCCCACCTGCTAATCAATCTTTTTGCACTATTATCCTCCATTTCAGCCCTCAAGTATGGTTCTTGTGACCAAGCCACAGCATGCACCTCTAGTGCCTGGAATGTAAAGCAGCAGAGAACAGTTACATCAATCCCTAAGTTTGCCTTGGACCAAAACAGTTTAGTCCTTTCGCCTTCCCCTCTCTCCCATACTTTCGATCTTCCTTACACCACTGCTCATTGGTCCTCAGGGAATCAGAGCATGAAGATAAAAAGCTATGCCTGCGTTAGTAAGTAACTGAATACAGAGGAAGCAAGTCAGCAACAACCTACCTACACAATATGCAGCGTTTTTTTGCCTCAAACTAGATATAGCCCAAGCAACTAGATGTCAAGTCCTCACTACATGCATGAATCAGAGACATCCAAGCGCAAATATCAGTTCAGATCGAGACCGCCTCAGTCAGGCCACATGGCGCTTCTGATACAGTGCGAAGTTTTCTCTAAAAGTATGTGAACTCACACCCTGATCACACGCAGTAATGCTACCCTAAGATCAGACACGCACCAGAACTTATGTTAAACATGGGCAGTGCTACCAGCATCAACTCAAGTGGCATAGCTGTAGTAATAAAAACCAAACAAACCGAATCAAATAAACAAACAGAAAACCCATAACACAACAAAACCCCCAAAAACCCAAACCCAAAAAACCACAAGACACACCATACCAAAAAACATTCTCAGATCTCTGCAGTTTCACCAGCTGCACTGATGCTAGTGATCTGGAAGTATGCAGTGGAAAACATAAAGCTTAAAGCAGAGGCTCAAAACCTTATGGAGTACTATACAATACAGCACCTATACATATAAGGCTGGATACATCCTTGTAGAAAAGCATTTGTGAAAGTATGAGTTAACAAGACATAAGCCTCGAAAGGAATTTGGAGACGAGAAATTTTGTTTCATACCTACATTTAAAATCAAGAATATCCTCTTGTACCCTGGTAAGTACTACCAGATTACAGTACCTAGTTAATACTACTTTCACTAGTTAACTCTCATTGCCCACACCAAATCTATTAGAGGTTTACAGCAACAGAGGCAGAGTCTGACTACTCTCTGTTATAATGGAAATAGCTGCTCTACCTTACAACTTCAGCCTGCCCCATTTCTTTATAACATGTGGCCAGGACACAGCACGCAGTTGACAAAACCAATCATGACAAGTACCATTCTCCCATGCTTTACACAAGTACACCAAAGAATAAAATTTCCTTCGCACTTCCAATCTGCAAGAACTCAAAACAGATATTAAACCAAGCTTTTAACATAACCCTACAAATTCTAGTGTTGTATTCAGAGGCATGTATTCATCAGAATTTACCTACACCACCAACATTACCAGCTTAAAAAAACTCCGAGAAACAGACTTCAGAGTTTTTATTTTCATTAAAGAATCTGTTTTTCTAGAAACGCAAAAATTACCTGATTGAACATATAAAGAACTCGAGTCACATCATTTGCATACTGGCACCTGGAGTAGTCCTCCTCGGCCCAGTACCCTCCCCTGTCACATCTGCGCCAGGCTCTTCTCTCATCTTGTGAATTGCCAGGATATATCCCACTGCCAGCAGAATACCGTGTGCACAGCAGGTATGCTGTGATGCCTGCCAATGTTCTAGGCCACCTGGGGAGGCAAAAGCAGGAAAAAAAAAAAAAGAGACAAATTTACATGACAAGTAAATAAAAGGATTAAGCACCATAACGTGAAATAACGAAAATAATGAGATACTCAAAACTAAGCATCTCTAAAGTATTTAAAGGGCCACCTTGGCTCACGCTCAGTATTTTCAAGCTGTTCATATTTGCGTACTATTAACAAAATGAGTTTTAATGCTAGCATGATTTTTTTAATTCTTTCATGAGGTTGCAGGTGGAGAGAAGGTGATTATAGAATTATTAAAAATAGTTCACCTTTTTATAAGAAACCTTGCCTACTTTGTGAAAAATTCTGTATTAACACCATAAAACCAGTTAAACACATAGCAAAAGCCCTGCAAGCTTTCTGGTTGTCCTGTTCACATGCATCAACATAACTTTCAAACGACAGCACCCATATCAAAACTGAACTGCAGATATGAACAGCAGACTACATTTACAGTATTTAAGAGTAGCAGTAGTACTATGACTTTGATCAATTTTGCAACCTGATACCGAATAATAATCAATGGGAAAAGAAAGTGGTCATAATGTTAAGAG
Source organism: Loriculus beryllinus (assembly GCA_039877255.1). Classification (NCBI taxonomy): domain Eukaryota; kingdom Metazoa; phylum Chordata; class Aves; order Psittaciformes; family Psittacidae; genus Loriculus; species Loriculus beryllinus. The sequence continues at coordinate 10,909 of JBCJKH010044462.1, forward strand.
TAGAAAAGAATTCCTTTCATGGGAGGCATGTGGAACTAAGCACTCTTAAAGAAAACTTCGATGTCTCTCAACTTTCTCCTCCGTAATTTTACTGCATATTTTTTCAGTACAAATATATGCAGAGATAAAAATTAATTAAAGACTAAATACACAAAATTAAGTTGCAATACAGCTTTAGTGCACTGATCATTCATCAGAAATGATTTAAATGAAACTTAGGAATAGAAGGCAACCATGCCTGAATCAAGCTTCAGTGCTGAGAACAGAGAAGGACAGGGACAAGGAATGCTATTCTAGAAGGAATGACAGCCAGTCTGCCTGCCCCAGCTTCTGGCACTGTCCCTTGTTAACATATGGGTAAGCAGGATTTTATAATTCAGTAGAGTAACACGTAAAGTTTAAAAGCAAAAAGCATACACACCTAAATTACAGAATGCTAAGCATCTCAAATACAACAACCCAACATACAAGGTTTAGCTAAAACTGACAGCAAAACAGAGCTTCATTTGATTGTACCAAACTTTCAGCGTCCTAATTAAGTCAAGTTCCTTGAACAGTCTTAAGAGCTAACATACTTTTTCTCAGTTTTAAGCCTTTCAAAGGGCTTTGCACAAAGCAGCTGTCTCCAGAAATTGAAATGGTCAAACAAAAAATTCCATTAGATTAGACTGTGATTTAAAGTTTGCTTTTTGTATCTGGACTGCATTTCAGTAAGTGGCCATTTAGTCACTACTATCACGTAAGTTAAGATATGCTCAAAATATACCTATATTTGAAAGAAAAAAACCCAGAAACAAATATCTGTGTTTCCAGAAGGATGCAGTAACTGCCTAGGAGAATGTTCCATCTCAGGAAATAAAAATCTAAGTAATATTGCCAAAACAGAAACTGCGCAAGTTAGCTCCATTTTCCACATGGCCTTCGAATACTTTAAACTCTGTGGTACTGACAGATGTTATATGACACAGCCTCCAAGACAAATATTTTCACAGAAAAATGGCACTCACTAGTCCCACCTAGTGCTAAAATATTAGAAAGCTAAAAAACAGAGTGGAACACCAGAACTTAAAGAAGAAACATGGTTTGCAGGAGAGCTTTAATGACTGTATTTTTAAATGAGTATAACTTATATATATATCTTCTGGAAATCTGGTAGCCATCAAATGGAAAAAGGGAGAGTTTCAGTGTTGAACACTGCTTCAAAGGTTATTAGATTATCACAATATTATTTGCCTTCTCTCCCTGCTTTCCTACCACTTTACCTATTTTTTTAATCCACCTCTTCCCCTTCTGTTATCGTCCTTTTATTCCTACTACATTTACTTTTCATTTATCTCTCTACACAGCATTTTATCTTTTACCACAATCTTCTCAAAAGAATATTAGCAATGCCAGTCACAGTCTATACTACATTTATAAAAGATATCTACAGAAAGATTTAACTAATAAAACTAGCATATTATTTGTCTTATGTTTTAGAAAGCTTCCCACTAAACCAGATCTAAAGGGTGGAAAATTTAAAACCCCATCTTTCTGCTATGATCTCACATCACAAAAACAACATATGCAATGTCACCAAGAAAACTGCTTTGTGGGGAAGTGTCCCTTACCCTCTTTCTTCTCCCATTCACAATACACCTTATGGAGTCACAAGTTTCTTTGCAGCCCAGTGGGGAATGAGACAGAGGAACTGATTCCAGCTGCAACTACATTCACACTTCCCTTATTCTTTATTTTTGCTAAGTGAACATTAACCTGAGTCATTCCCAGCCATGAACTGTTTCCTCCCAATACTTGTATGAGATGAGCTGATGAGGAACTCTCCATTTCCACAAAGCCAGAGAGGACATCCCTCCAGCAGGGCTCAAAAAGGTGACTAATGACGTGAAATTCTCATTATTCAAACAAAGGTTACTTCAGTTTGGCTGTATTCTTAATTTCTTACGAGCTTAAACTAGAATGTCTTTCGCAGTTTACGTAACTGCTAGGCGAAGTGCAAATTTGGATTATATTAACACTTATTTCACTGCCATTTATAATTAGGTGCTCAAAATTTATCACATGTACATGAGAGTAGACAGCTGTGCAGAAAAAGATGGTTCATTTACATTTAAGTACTGCAGTTTCTTTTCAGGGGAAAAAAAAAAAAAAGCCAGACCATGAGATTATAAAAGAATCCTTTTCTTCATGCATATTCATTCATTTTCAAAACAGAAAACATTCATTTATTTAAATAAACAATACTTTCAGTCACAATGAGGTTTTTATGTCATCATTTCATTAGCTTACAGGTAGTCTAATATTTTTCTTTATTATACTTTAGTAATTCTCTAAATTCAGCATGACAATTACAGTTTTAGGATTAATTACATCCAGTGAGTAATAGATTTCAAAAGGGTAAGTCTTATATTTAAGAAAGTTTTCTACCACCTACCAGCACAAAATTATTCTAAACACAACAGCTGGAGAATTTACTGAAAAAGAAGCATTAGGCTACATTTTAACATGCAAGCTGTATTTTCAATTTAATCATGGATTGTAATATCAGGGATATTATCTGAGTAACACTTAAAAGAATACCTTTTTTAAAAAAAATTGGTTCCATTATGAACTCAGTTCTTGCCTAATCTTTGTGAATTCATGCTAAACTACTATTACTGCCAAAGACACTGAAGACAAACATCCTTTGCCACACTTTGTTATTCCATCTCTGAAGGGATAAAAATGTAGATGTCAGTTTTGAAACAGATTCAAAGCTAAAATGACTAACCAGTTCCAACTAAAAAGCTATAAAATCAAATTCACCTAGGATCATTTACAGCCATCTGCTCAGAACCATTTCCTCACTAGTCAAAGCCTTATTTCCATATGGTCTCAAAGGTGAAAAATTACTCTTTATTATTACACTACCTAAACTACAAATGGAAGTCTGTTACAGTAAACCCAGACACAGTGAACTTTTTGATACACTGAACATTTCCTGAAATCTTATTTCTTTCCACTGAATTCCAGAGGGGGTAAATCCTATTACACTGAACAGTCACTGAACAGCATAGGTTAATTTAATGGAAAACACTTTGAAACAAGCCTTTACCATCTGTTTTCACCTCTAATGGCAAATCAAAGAAGAGCGAGTCACATTTGTATCATAAAAAAAAAATAGCATAAGTGATTTAAATAGATGTGTTCTTTGATGAATACAGCATGCATCTGTTTGACTTTCTTCACCTTTTATCTTACGCAGGAAGTTCTCGTTTTCTAAGATAATGCTCATCCCTGCAATTGAAACCACCACAGTGTAAAAAAAGAGGATATGCATGAAGTTTTTCATACAAATAATTCCTTACAATGTGAAAGGGAAGTTCTTCGGTAGCTCCACGTAACCTGCTTCACAGAGGCAATCCTAACAGTACTTCCCTTACTAATAGCTCCACATACACAGCTACCATTCCCAAATTGTCCAACTGATAAACATAAAGAGGATGAACTCAGAACAAATACACTTGCTCAAGACTTTACCTGAATACTTGCTACAACTGGAGAAGGCCTTCTGCACTTAAAAGCTTGTCTTCTCTCCCCTAAAACTATGTGCCAGCACTGTGCTTTAACTTACTTTTAGTTTCTTGAGATAAAAGATTTATGCTCTTAGATTAGCTGTATAGAAATAATGCAACTTTAAAGAACTTTAATGTACACAGGGAAAGGAAGAAAATTTTGTAACTGTAAACAGAAGATCAAGCAGATCAACATAGTCAAGCAGCATAAGGAAAGTGAAAATAAGTAAGCGTGTAAAAGCAGTTATTACAACATTAAGAAATCCTACAGACCGTAGTGAAAACATGTGTTATGACATACACTAATTCTCAGTAGGAGCTATTGCAGGGAGGTACAACACAGAGTAGTTATAAAGGGAATTACCTTACAGATAGAGAATCTATACAGAAGCTATCTGTTACAGCTGGCACCTCCAGGAGTAACGTGTTGTTAGAGTGACCAGCAGCAGAAAGATCAGAAAAGGGAAAACAGGTGAAGAGGTAAGAACAAAAGATAAACATAATGGAACATCAGAGCTACCCCTGCAGTCTCAACAATCAATCTCAAAAGAAGCACCATTCATCTTACTTACTCTAATACCCATAACGTGTGTGTGTGTGCAGAGAATATCTTGTGTATATTTATGTGTATATATATATACACACACATAATTTTTATAAATATATATAAACAAAACTTATTTCTTATATAGTGATATTTGTCATCAGGAGCAGGAGAGTTTTAAAAACAGAATGATAATCTGATGGAAAGCCGCAGTTAGTACACAGTCCAACTCTAGCTTACAGGTCATCTAAAAAGTTTTACTCTATTCCAATAATTTCATTCATATATTTCATATCGTCACTTACTTTCTATCTCTTCCAAAGATGTGAATTAACAGGCCCAAAGTCTAACATTCCATGGTATAGTTGTGGGCACTTCTTCCAACACATACTAATTTAGTACAGTTAATAATCTATTACACATCATTTACGATATCTATATAGGTGCCTTTAAAGCATAATACTAATACCATAGTAAAAAAAAAAAGGTTACAAACCTGAAATCCCCTTTATTGTTCACAACCCTCTCTGGAGGGCAGTACTGCGCAGAACTTTCTAACACCACAATGTCTACTGTCCTTGTGTTATTCCCACGTCTGGTTTGTACATGGCAACCCCAGTTTCCTGTGGAGCCAGCCTGAATGTTTGAGATTGTCAGTGCACTGGGAAGATAAAATAAACAAATAAACCCCCAAAGTCTTGCAATAAAATTTATAAAACTTTTACCAAAAGACAAATAAAGTACAGAAAAACAATGGAAGAAATAACCAATTACATACAACTGTGAGCAATCTTACAAAACCAGAGATACCTATGAATCCATGTACTGTAATTCACAGAGAAATATTTATTATACTTCCAACTTTCATTTTTGCCAAGGTAGGAAAGGAAAAGCACAGCCATGCGAAAAAGTTCCTTGACTTCAGAAAAAAGTCCAAATTCCCCAAGTATTATTATCATTGCACTCCAACACAAAATTTTTCTAGTTGCTCTAGAAAGGTCAAACTAAAATAACTTCCCAAATGCATAATTTGTGATAAAGTTTAGAAATCCTAACTTACTAATACAACTACAGTATATATAACACTTTGTAAATGCTGAATGAGTCAAAAATCTGCTGCAGGCAAAATAAATTATACTTACAGATCTCTGCTGGAGATCTTCAATATTATCAGCTGTGGTGTGTTCAAAATGAACAGGAAAAATCCATGAGCAGTTCACTTAAATACTTTTTTTCATAATTGAAATGTTCTCCTGCAACCGTCTCCTGGGTAACTTGCTCTAGCTAATCCTGTTGTAAGCAGGTTGGTTTGACTAATCAAATCGCTAGACCTCCCTCCTCAAACTTGGTAGCTAGCAAAGGTGACCAAATCTAGGCAATTTAAGAGATGTGTGAAATTGAAAGACCACTTCCCTAACTGGGACATTTCTGTCTACATGTTCACCCAGCAAAGATATGAGAGGGCCTTACTGGTTACGGAAAGAGTCACTAAAGCAGAGCAGAAAATGAGTGTGAAATACATTTTCTCTTTATGGATTCACCTTGCAATTAGTGAGCAGTTATGAATCATGTTTTTTTCAACAAAAATACCCTGGGACTCATCAGTTTCCACTATCTTTCCATCCTGATACCACAAGACTTGCATGTCTTGATCAATATATGAAGCCATACATTGGAAGGGTAGGCTATCTCCTTCAAACACAACCTGACGGTGAGATGGAGTCATATAGAAAGATGGTAATTCAAGGGGTGGTTCTAGAATTCAAGAAATAAAACAATTAATAGCAAGAATCTGTCATATACATAATTTTCAAGAGAAGAAAAATACACTGAGTGCAAGATTTATATAAAAACAATCTTTCACACACTGGACATTGTAAAACACAAATTCTCATCATATTCTTCTTCAAAGCATATATCCCTTTAATGTAATATACTTCAAAAAAATCTTTTGCTACCCCACATCCAAAAGAATTAAGAATATAAACTTGAATGAAAAATATATATATATGCATTTTATTGCTTTGTAATTTCTCACTATTAAGATTTCAAAGTCACAAATACACGCTGTGTTATTTTGACAGAGTAACTCTAAAGAAGTTCAGCAAGTTGGTCATTGTTTCATCAAAACAAAAAGGCTAATCAACAACAGAATCATCATGTAGAAAACCAAGTCATAAAAGCAAGACCTTTAAACTTCAGAAATTTGGGCTTGGAATAATTTACACATCTTAAGTTGGATAGCTAGGCTTTGGAACAAAATTTTCAATTTCCAACTCTTGTAAAGTTTGGGTAAAAAACCCTGAAAAACACGGATTACCAGGAAAAAGGAGTTTATCTCCACAGAGTGCTACTCATCCTTAGGTTCTACAAACTAACATCCACAATCACCAGATTATTTATTTCCAAAGCAAACACCACTGAATCACCACTAAAGATTCAGCCTTTGAAAAAGAATCACTATTACCACTATCATGTAAGTGCTAGATTTCAGGGAAACGTTTGTTCGCAGATATTAACAGAATATAGAGTATGTTAGAAAACAAGTATCCATTGTCTGGAGTGCTTACCGCAGGTTAGAAGCTCCTGCTTAACACCAGTCACCGTCTGTGACTGAAGTGACTTGGGATATGCACATTTAGTTTCACGTACAGTTATATTTCTTTCCTTTAACCACTGATGCATCCACAGTATGTTGCAATCACAAAGAAGATAATCAGTCTGAAATTCTCTGCAACACAAAATGCAACACTCAAAAGTCTGAAAGCTTGACATCAACAGCTGTGCGATGCCTATGTCACACACAGGGAGTCCAGCAGTCTGACCCCAGAAGAGCCTACCACTACATATATATACATGTTTGCAAACTGTGGTCTAAGAACAAAAGTACACACTCCCCAAGAAAAGGAATCTTCTCCATAAATATGAGCAACATCTGTGCATGAAAGGTTTTCTAATAATTTCTCTCATGGAGTAAGTTCAAGTACTTAATTGAGCACTAACAAGGAATTGCTTAAATATGCATCAACATAACTTAAGAACACATTTCATTACTTCATTTTAGCAATCAAATGCTTTAACAATAAAATCAACAAAAATATAGTCTTTCACATATTTCTATTTTCAGAACCACTATTCACATGATTTTAATTATAGTTTTATTCTGCTTTATACAAAAATCATAAGTCTTTTTCACTGATTCTTAAAGTCTTCTCTGTACAATTTAATACTTTCCACTGAAAAACCACCAAATATCCCCACAGGTGTCTGATGCAGTCAGCTAAAGTAAAAAAAGAGAGTATAAATATTTTCTCTGTTTAGAAACAGTTAAAAATATATCAAACCATATGGCTTTATCTATATTGCTTTTTATTTCTAGTAAAAACATAATTTCTTTTTCTTTTTGCAAATATCTAGAGGATAACACAACATCACAGACAGAACACTTCAAAAACTAAATCAACATTCCTGTGAAACTCCATTTGTTTTTTGTTCACAAGAATTCCTCCAGACACACATTTTTAATAGCAACAGTTATACCCAGGCTCTTATCAGACCTGTAATGTTCTTGAACAGCAACCTTTCTGCACACAAAATACCAGGAATAACAACCTATGAACAATTAAAGAAGCTGAAGGAGGTAAAGAAATTTATTTGCCTTTATAAACAAGAAACTCAGTGTCAAAGCTCTTGACAAAGTCCCAATACAGTGAGCCAACTGTCATGAATATCAGGGAAAAATGCAAGTGACTCATCAGCACTGATAAATTTTTTCATTTACTGTCTTCCTTACACAAGACTACAACTCTCATGAAATTAAATGAGAGAAAAGTAATATGAGGTTAAGATGTACACACCGTTATATGCAACAAAATTATACTGTTCTAAGGGATACTTAAAAGTATTTGTTTCCTTTGTCAAAAAAAGGTGTGGAACATTGTATTTATTAAATATAAAGTAATAAATGATGCATACGGAATAAAGCTTTTGGAAGCCCAGATGCAGTTACAGCTTTGTTCTCTCAGACCTAAGTTAGCAAATATTTAGCAACTTTTGAGGGAAGTTATATAAACACAGAAATATCTGTACATACATTTTCTATGTGCTTATTCAGATAAAGAAACCACTGTTAAGAGGCTTAAAAGTAAAAATGCAGAAATGTAGTACAAGCAAGTATGAGAAACAGTTTTTGTTAAGAACAAAAATTATGATGTAAATTAAGATTAGATGCAGTAGATGTAAGTACTTACAGAGACTTTAGTGAACCAAGATGATCAAATGTTCCTTGTGTAAGCGTAGAAAACAGATTTCCAGAAAGATTCCTATGAAGCAAAAGCATCATAATTCAAACTCATGCTCAAGCAGCTGACATTTGAAATTAAAAAAACCTTCTTCAAGATAACATTTTTTAAAACTCACAAGATACTATTACAACACTATTACAAGACAG
>JBCJKH010044466.1:19733-30629 GCA_039877255.1 Loriculus beryllinus
GTGAATGCCCCATCCCTGGCAGTGTTCAAGGCCAGGTTGGATGAAGCCTTGGGTGACATAATCCAGTGCAAGGTGTCCCTGCTTATGGCAGGGGGATTGGAACCAGGTGATCTTAAGGTCCTTTCCAACCCTAACTATTCTCTGATTCTATGATCTATTTCTGAGACCCTGGAATAATGATTTTACTAAAAAATCATTATTCTTGCATAACATAGAAGTTATATCTCACTTAAACACTTAATAATAATCTTAATTAAATAAATGCTATCAACAAGTATTGACAAAGATCCATCCTTCACTAGGCAATGTGTTGTACATAGACCTATGCAAGGCTACATATATGAATGAAGGGGAAATCCTTAATCCCGGAAACTAAATTAGATACATACAATGAAATGGAAACCAATCATCACCTTTACAATTCCCATTTTACACCTGTAGTTTGAAGGTCCAGAGCAGTTACATTGTGCATGAGGCTGTATAAGAGGTCTGAAGTAGTGCTGATAATTGAGTTCACATATCAAAAATATAAAGCTTGTACTTTGCCCACCAAATCTGTCCTTGTCTCACTGAAATATAAGCCACAGCCTCAGCGCTTTCATATTGACTTCTTTGAGTTTCTTGCACTGACTGCATACAGCTCTTACTTATTTAATGTCCAGTGGCACTACTTCAATAAATGAACAGAAACAGATGGAGAATCACATCAGCTCAGCTCCATGCAACTCGTTCAAGTAATGAAGCAATTATTTCCAGAAATACAAATTCAGCTAACCCCTCTCAGTCCCTTCCCATCTGCAGAAATACCACCAGCACATGCACTTTAATATCCTTGTGTCCATTTTATATCATGTTAAAAGCAGTAAAAAAAAAAAAATGAGCAAACACATGATATAGTTGCTGTGAAATTACATTATGCATAATTGAAGTGAAGCCTTTTTTCCCACTGCAATCCATGACTGGATTTTTCCTTTCTTTTCTTTGATATAGATAGAATTAGAAAAGGAAAAAAAAAAAAAATCAGAAAGGGGAGTACTTTTTGCATAGCATTGTGATGTTAGAGGTAATGCTAGAGCAGATTAGTGTCAAATATTCAATAGAGTACTCTAAAAGTCTTACTCAGGGTTTTGCTGTTGACAAGTTGCAGTACAAAAAAGAGAAGGCTTATTTCGTAGAATCATAGAATGGTTCGGGTTGGAAAGGACCTGAAGTTCATCCAGTCCAACCCAACTGCCATGGGCAGGGACACCTCACATTAAACCATGTCACCCAAGGCTCTCTCCACTCTGGACTTGAACACTGCCAGAGATGGAGCATTTACCACTTCTTTGGGCAGCCTGTGCCAGTGCCTCACCACCTTCACAGTAAAGAACTTCAGGTATCCAACCTGAACTTCCCCTGAGTTATTTATTTCAGTAGAACTTTGAGCAATGGCATAAATTCCCTTGCAGTGCCCTCAGGCAAAAAGCACAGGATGAAAATTTCCACGTGCTCCCAAAGTGACAGTCTATTATGTAAGGAGAGACTCAATGGAAAATATAAATCTCGTAGGATCTAAGCTAGCTTGTTAATACAGTAACATGCCCAGGGAAACTGAGAGCTGGGGGCATCAATCTGAGTCACTTAAGGTCCAAATATGGACAACTAGGAAGTCTGGTATAGGAAAATATGAACTCTTCCAGTTGGGCTTTGTTGCAGTTTTACCTTTTCAAATCTGAAGAATCTAGCCAAAAGGAGACATAGGCTCCAGAGGGTGATTCATACAGTGCAGAGATAGATGTCTAAGACAATTGAGATCTCTTTTGTAGATGCCTTTCTCTTTTAATGAAGGACTGGATACCAGCCTGTTGGTTTGATAACTTTCAGTAAAAGAGTTCTTATCCCATACATCAGATTGAATTTATACTGCACAATTAAATAGAGGTTTGCTTTGTTTTTTCACCAGTGTTTTTCCAGCATTATTGAAGTAGCAACCTCTTTGTGTCTTCCCTTTTGATCCTCCTTTCATTAAGGAAACAGCATTACTGAAACAATTTGAGTCTACAACTCTAAAGAAATTATTTGCCATAATAAGAAAAACAAGGTGATAGAAAATAATTTTGTACATGGCACTGAATATTTATATTGTTTCCTCACTAGCAAAGCAAACACAGATGGGCTTTGTACCCCATAACTAATTTAATACCCTACTTAACATGCTTAAAAGCACATACATCTTCAGATGCATGCTACAAAGTTATCTGAATATGAAATAACCGTGCCAGGAAAGGAAAAAACCTGGACATGGGTAAAGTGGAGGATGTAACCAACCTTTGGAAGAAATAATTTCTAGAGACATTGAATCAGAACAGCAAGAAGAAAAACTTTTTAACTTCTTTTTAGGTTGAAGTTTGGAAAAGCCATGGCCATGCAACATGGTTCCTGCCATAACAGGTGATTTTACCTTTTGAGTTAGGAAATCTTTCTGCTCTGGCATTCCAGCAGGTGACAGTAACAGACTGCAATGCACTCTGCCAGACTCTGAGAAACTTCAGCAAACTTTCTATCAAAAGACTGCCAGTATGCAGGTCACTGCACAAAAGTAAATCCAAAAGCCGTAAGACCTCAGGCAGGCTTCTAAGTTTTTTCCAGCAATAATCACTTTGTTATCTTAAGAAGGGATACTTGCCCTAAATAAGTATGAATTTCAGCACTGCTGCTCACAATGAGTTCAATCCAGGCCCATCACAGATGTAAGCTGTATTGCTACGCAATACACAAAAGCCTCTGGCTTCCAATCTGTAGCTTTTCTTTTGTGTCTCCTCTGTTTATCAGATCTCCCAGTGAGGCATAAAGTGCTCAGTGGATGCCACAGTAGTTGGCTACTATGACAGAAAAGGCACATGCTCAAGTAGCTTGTAAGGTAGACTATAAAACCCTTCTAAGATATGGTCTAGGACCATACTCTTGCACTGATTTAGGAAAGAGGCTAAAGGGAAGCCATTCTCAGAAACTCATAACAGTCAAGAAATTAAAAAGTCAAATTGAATCATCCAGCCCATTACTCTGAAAACGCAGGATTATTCATAGAATACATTTAAGCCTTGTCTAGTTTGAAGGGTCACCAAGGCTGACAAAAGATGAACACATTATCTCAGCTCAACCAGTTACCAGTCTAGGTGAGCCACAGTGACTGTCCATGTGTGTCCTATTAGTCAGGCTATTGCAAGCTAACTCAATTTAGCTTTAGTCCAATTATCTCAGATTAGCTACAAGCTAAAAACATGCACAGACAGTTAAGGTGCCTCAAGTGATGTGTAGTACTTTGACAGTAGATCCAAGCCCTCACAAGACTCTCTGGGTTATGCTGACAACTTGATTTTCCTGATGATCTTTGATTTTCTTGCCCTTATTTGTTTTGCAAGGTAAGTTTAAATAGGTGGCTGTGAAGGTTGAAAAATCCTCTCTTTTGAACAGACTCAATTCAGCTCTAGTTGTTAGCTATATTGACGCATTATTGCACTGTCAGGTTTCAGCCCATTATTTTCTGCAGGGTATATTAATTAATAGAAGGTCATGATAAAACTGGAGAACTTCCACACAGGCTTAATTTCTCTTTCAGTGCTAAAAAGAAGGAGCAGAGCAAAGCCAAGACATGGGCACCTCTAAATGTAGGCATACTTTTAGTGACTGCATTAAGCACATTAATTCCTTCTTAAATATAAACAGGTGTTAGCATTTAGTAGTGTTTTTATGGGTTAAACTATTCTGTGTTTCCTGATATGTATTGGAAAATATCATGAGTAAAGAAAAAAGGTATTTTTTGATGAATTTAGAAGTAGAGACTGAGATGTTTTCTGGAAAAATTATTTCTATTTAAAACTAATTTTTCCTGCAGGAAGTACAGTGTCTGCTCAAACATTCGATGTCATAACCATTTATCTTGCTTTGTCTGGAAAATATTTTTAATTTTTCAAGATTGCAGTATTATTTTTATTGAATGTTAGCTATTGTGGTTATGACTTTTCTGTCTTTATCAAAAAACAGTCATTTGCTCAGCCTGAAAGTTCAATAAATAATTTTGCTTCAATAACAGTTTAATAAAAAGTATTGACTAACTACAAAGAACAAAAATGAGTTTTGAAAACGAAATACTTTGTTCTCAGCTTTCTCTCTTTTCTCAGAAGGCAGAAGTTCATCAAAACAAGAAAAACCAATGTCACTAAGAAATAATACACTGCTAGTTGATTCCTCCTGAGATGAAGTCATCACTATATGCAGTGCATAGTCAAATAAATCTGGGAAAACATGAGTAAATGGATGGTAAAATAAGTAAAAGTTAAATATAAAAAAAGTTCTAGAGGATTCTGCAAGTATCTAATAACTGGGAGTATATATGACACACAGTTTAACTACATTGGGGATAAGGGTTCAAGCTCTATCCACCATGTTATTTATTTTTCTTTTTTCATATAAGCTCTCTGGTATTCCAGGAGGTCATTAAAATACCATAACAGAAGATCAAACTTAGCAGGAAAATGTTATAAACCAGGATCTGAGACCTATGTGCAACTTTTGGGGGATGAAATGTATAATGAAACATCATGGGGCACATTTTAACCATCAAAATTCATCAAGTGCACTGGTATCCCATCAGTAGTACTACTAACAAAACAGAAAAAGCAACTAGGTATATTCAGAGAGTGAATTCCTGTTCTATGTATTGTTTTGAAAGACTGTCCGAAAATGTTCATTTTATTCCTCCTTTGTTAATTTCAAAGATTTGCAACAAGATCTTATCAAATTGGAGAAATTCTCCAGCAGTACTTCATTTGCAGGTAAATTTGACAATGAAACCATTGAGTGTTTAAAAAGAGTACAGATGGAATCGATCCATAGGAGTTTTCTGGCTCCTGGACAGCAAACCATCAAATGAATGCAAGTGATGGGCTACAGTCATTGACATCATTCAAATCCTTCCCACTGTGCTGATGGGGCAATAAATAAAGTATGCAGCAGAATCTCATCCCCACAGCCTTAAATCAGCTTTTACTAGAGCACTCTGAAACATTTGGCTTCAGGACTTCATTGTTATTTCATTTCTTTTGGATCCTAAACACCATCTAACTGTATCTGAACCAATAAGCATACAGATGAGTAAGCTACATCACTCGTGAAGCACCAGATGTTTCATGGAGCCCCCAGAGAAGGTAGGTGTAGAGTAATCCCTCTGCTTTGCTGGTCTCAGCCTGCTTGGTAAAAATAGTAAATGACTGATTGACATCAGGCACAATATTATTATTCTTCTCCAGCAGCATTTTCTTGTTTGGAGTGAGCTATTAGATGCTAAATATCTTTGCTAACAATACAGAAATGCAGATCCATCCTGAATCTCTCCGATTATTTTCTTTCACTACTGTGTAGGGCAAGTAGTTTTAGAATTTAATAATGATTTGTGTGAAATGTTCCTTCCTTTTCATCAACCCCAAACCTGCCACCTTTGAAATTCACTGGTTGTCTCTGTTACTTATCACGGAACCGGAATCTTCGCTGCTGTTTCCCAACAGAAAATATTTTTATTCAGTTCCCAAGTGCTAAACTGCTTGCATAGGTAACAAATGTGAGTTTTACACTTCCTTTTCATAAGGAGTTTTTCTATGACCCTAATTATTTTCGTTGCATGCTATAGATGCCTTTGGTGTTTTTGGAAAGGGTGGTCAGGAGTAGTGCATAGCAGCTCGGAAGAGGCTGGGCCACTTGATCTGTTTAATGCATTAGAATTGTCATATTTCTGTCCTGGTTGTCATGCATTTAACATTTTTCTATCCTCTTGAGGCCAATATCCATTGAACAGTGAAATGCCTCTGAGGGTGCCAAGGGATCTTTCTTTAATCAACACCTTATGAGGTCCTCTATCACTATCCCTCGCTTTTCACCCTGTATAACTTGTGCTTATTACCATCAAACTTCATTTAATACTGAGAAATAGATATTGGAGAAGATACTTCCAGATCCTTTCCAAATAGTTTTACTTTCATAATACCAAGGTACTTTCATGGTCTTCTTTGGATTTAATTACCATGAGTTGTTTCTTTTCCTATCTGCAGGCTTTAATGACTTGCTCTTCACCCTAACTTCTGTGTCATCTTGTAGGAAAACTGTTTATTCTGGGGGTATGTGATGCTGAGAAAGATATATATTTCAACATATATATGAATTTCACAAGGGAATTTGCATGCATTCTGTTGTTCCATCTGTTTTTTTGATATGATAAGTATGTATCTCTCATCTGAGATTTTATTCATAGCCCCCAGTGCTTTCTAAGCATCTCATGCACATTTTCTGTAAGGAACTTGTTTTATTCTCATTTCTGAAGCTCTGTAGTTATTTTATCAACAGTAAATTTGCGACACAGACACAAATAAACACATGCTGAAACTGCAAATTCAATAATCAAAGGAAAACAGTAGTGTTTTCTGTAATCCAGGTTTCATGTGCAACTCTGCTGCTTGCCCCTTGTGCTGCCTTCCCTGAAGACCTCTCAAATCAGTAACATGTCCAAGTGATGGCAAGTAAATGTTTCATACGCATCAGTCCTAACTCAAAAGGCCTGAACCAGTGGCTAATGAAATCAGTGCTGAAGCACTCACTAATTTCAGCATACATTGAATCAGTATCTCCAGATAAACCACATCGTATTTTAACCTCTTTTAGAGTGCAAGCATATTGTTACAGCAAAACTGAATCAGCAGTCAGGTTTTCCAAGTACAGACAGGTTCATCCAAATACTAAGTGCTATATTTTGCCACTAAGATAATAAAAGCTGGCTGTGCTTGGCAGTAATAGCAGGAATGCACGTTGCAGAACTAAGCTCTTGATTCTGTAAACAGATTTCTCTGTGAATGCTATAGTCCAGGAGTCACACAAGGGAGCTTGAGTTAGGTCAGGTACAAAAAGCATCATAAATATTCTAGGCTAGTAGTAAGAATAATGACTTGGAAAAGAAAACCTTCCTTTCAGTGTTTATGCAAAAGCAGTGAAGGACTCGCTAGTCTCCCTTATCCAAAATATGCAATATACAGTGAAGCTACATTGAATAAAACAAATTATATGTATATTTTGTGAGGTCTGATCTAGTTGGCCCACCTTAAAGCATGGATAATTCTTCTGTTTTACAAGACCTTATTAGCCCCAGAGGCACTCATTTACCAGGTGGGTGCTTGATTTAAGTGTTAAGCATTTTTGAGATTGAGAGGTTCTTCATTGTCAGAATTCTAAGACATCAAAACCTCACTGCAGAAACCTTAGACCCTTCTAGTATATGTTTTGAGTACCCCACAGCTAGAAGCTCCTACTCCACGATTGTTTTCCAGACATCATATTTCACCATATCTTCACTGCATTGATTGAGACCTTGGCACCATATTTATGGTTAACCGCTGAATGTTTTGTAGGAGTACCTACCTAGTCTAGCCTTTCTCTTAAAAATAATGTTTTCACCATAAAATATGATAAAAAAATATTTGTCATGTTAGAGAAAAAAGAATGATAACATTTCATAGTTTTGCAGTCCTGTATACGTTACATTAAAATGAAATATTATTTAAAGTTCACATGATTTAAAGTTCACATGATTTAAAGTTCTGCAAGTTTCAAACAAATGAAACAAAGCAGAAAAAAACAGCAGAAACAAATAGCATGCAGCACCATTTTTGCCATCCATCCAAGAAACAGATCAGTAATAAAAATGTGCTTCATTTTTATGAATAGCTATTATTGCAATTTGTTTGGATATAAAATCCATATTTCAGTCCGGCAACGGGGCAAAGGCACTTCTTATGGACAGCACGCAAACTTGCCAAAGTAATCTGGGTCCGATCATGAGAAGCTAATTTTATGTTCACAAGCTCTATTATGAGCCATACCTCTTCTTCATCTACTATTTCTTAAGGGAGAGATCAATGCTAACAGTAAAAGGAAGGTAGATTAGCAACAATTTGGACCGATATTCCTCCAGAGTACTTCAGGAAGAGCAGAGGCTTAAGGCTTCCAGACAGCAGAAATTCAATAGCTCTTTGCTTTGTTCTATCCTGAGATATTTTCATGCTTTTTCCACCCCTTTCCTCCTCTTCTTCTAGCACTTTTTTTCCTGTGGTGATTTCCTTATAATCACTCTTATTCTCAAAGGCTGTATCAGCCTTACATAGATCATCAGAAGTTAAAAAACCTCATGCATTATAAACCTGGAAGTACTCCGTGGTATTACTAAGACAGAAACACAGATGAGGTCCTTAAGTTCTAATTAATATAAAATGTTTCAATGTAATGCTGGTCATAATCTTTCCCTCTGCATCTTTCTTGAGATTAAGAAAAAAGCCTAACACCAGAAATGCTACTTTAATATTCCATATCTGTAGTCAAATAGCTGCAGTGAGACTGTTAAAATAGTTGTTCAAGATGACCAATACAGCCACAAAGCTGATAGTTCCGCAGCTATTTTATTATTTGTGCCAGCACTTTGCTATGTTTATTAGGAAATAATCATATTTTCAATAACCAAATTCTACCTTAGGAGTCTTGGGCACCTCTGACATTCTATGAGACCATCTGAAGTCACAGCACACGTTGTTGAAATTAGTTTAAAACAAGCAAACAAACTTTCTGCATGCAATAACACATTTGGTTTCCAAGCAAGAGGCAATTACTGTGAATAGTTAACATGAAACTTTCCCAATGAGTGTGTTAAAATTCCTTACACATCTGTCAGAAGACTCTGGGTTGTACCACCAATGGGAACAGGATATAATGGGTTGATTCAACTGCAGTCTGAATAGTAATATGATTATGCCTCTCTTTTTCTTTCATGTCTCAAAACTCAGAACCTTCCAAATCAGGGTCTAAGTATTGCTTCAGTCTCAGAATTTTCCAGAAGTATTTTTCATTAAGTCCTTTTGTGGCAGCCCTAAATACTGTCAGAACCCAATTCTGTCAGAAGTTCAGCTGCAGGAGTTGTGATTCTGAGCACACAACCTAAGGTGTTATATTTCCTTTGGTCACTTTAATAAGGGGTGACTAAGGGAAAGGTTTGCAGACAGAATTCAATATCACTTTTTCTCAGTTCTTCAGAAACATAATTTGAGAGTTTTCTTCTACTATCTTGATATTTTTTTTTTATGCTTATGATGTCTTTATTTCAGTTAATTTTTTTATCACATGATAACTGTCTACTTTTGATTATTCATTGATTAAACTCTGTAAGCAATAGTTTCTCTTTTCATGCAATAAAACTCCTCACTTTTCACAGATGTTTTATTCTTCTGGTGCTTTTAAACCCATCTTTATTAAGCCTGTTATCAGAATGCAAGTACGTGAAATCATTTAGACATTTCTTCATTTGCTGAAAGCTACCTATTCAGTAAAAGGATAACCCAAAGCTAGAATTTTGTGAAAGTACATTTCCTTTTCGAACTGAATGTAATAAAAAAAATCAACACTCATTGTTTGGACTCCTCTGTTCCTTACTTAAAGTTATCCCCAAAGTTTGTAAGCACTGCAAGCTCCTACATTGCTGTACAGATATCAGTAACTATGATAACACTTCCTAACAGTGTTATTAAAAGCAATGCAACACATGTTTAAATGATATATTGAGGAAAAACTGAAGATGGATCCTGAAAATTAATTACTCTTTTTATATAAGGGGTGGGGCTAGTTTACAACAGATCAGTTTCTTATTTGACATGACCATAAAATAATTTCTTTGTCTAGGATGCTTTATAAATTTAATAGAGAAAAGAGCATTATCTTGCTTAAATCTGTAAGATTTCTAGTACTTTCTATGGAACAGCACTGACTATATCCAATTACTAGGGATATATATGTAGATTGTCCTGTGTACACGTTAATACTTGTCTTTCTATGTTCAAGTCTACAATCAATACTGATGCTTTTTGACAACATCATGTCTTAATTCCTTTTGTTGACATTATGTGCAGTCTCCTGCCTGACTCTACTTGTTTAAAGCTAAGTGTGATACCAGGCAGTCAAACAACAGGACATGAGTGTTGTGTCATGCAAGAAGAGATGATTCAACTGTCTTCATGTTCTCAGATCTGCAAACTTGGTGTTGAACTCCAGCACAGAAAGCAGTTTGGTTCTTCTTTCAAGAGTTTCCAAAGACATATTAAAGACTGTAAGATTTTTGATGGATCTAAGACAGCCTTCCATACAGTTTTGAGCAATTCTTCCACTTGGCGCTTGACAGCCTTTTTCCATGACAGCGAGTATTTGTCTTTCTAAAGCAAATTAGGAAACAATATGTCAGATGGTAAATGAGCAGTTATAAATCTAATCAGCGCCATTTGGAAAATCTAAGAACTCAAAATAAGTATTGGGGTTTTGTCACTGAGATAACAGCTTTTAGAAAAGTTTGCATAGGTAGCGTGCATATTCAGGCCTTGGAAGACAAAATCTTCATAGAGAAACAAGTTAGCAAATTGCTGGAAAAAGCTAAGTCTGTTTCTTCACATTTTTCTTCACACTGATCTATTGAGTTTTTTCTCCTATTAGGTTCTAGGATTTCTGTTTGTACAGATAATGAAATTATTAGTTCTAATTGGCAAATTAACATGACCTTCCCTTTGCCTATTTTGTGTAGTGTGCAGTCTCTCTCAAATGCAGAAAACCCTCTATTTTGCCCCATTTAATTACAGCTTTCTGCCTAAAGTGCTTCCTTTGTAATTTGGTTTCAATGCTAAAACCAACTTGCTGAAGCAGTATGGATAAAAATCACCGGGAAAGTCAGGAATTAGGGATTTAAGACTCCTTATCTTTGCTCTGCCACTGACTCACCAGGAGTCATTTCTGCTCTCAGCAACCCATTCCTCTAAAATACACTGACACTTATTTGGCTATCAT
>JBCJKH010044471.1:0-32189 GCA_039877255.1 Loriculus beryllinus
CCTAAGTTTGTTAACGTGTTTTGCTTCTTGGATTCCAGCATAAACAGGGAGAACACTTACCTATTTAACCGGGAACTAAATGTGGCTGTTATTATTTGGTATTATTATGTGACAAGCACCAAAAGGTAACTGTAGCTAAACATTTGCTCCTCCTCCTCAGTTAGGGACAATGGCATGCACAATTAAAGGCAGAATTTTGCATAATTTGCAGTTTGAGGATAACAGCTGACAACTACAGGCAGTTCACTATCCTGATGCTCTTTATCAAGCCAACCTGTTAGCAAATGTATGGAAATCTTAAATGAGAGAATTGTTATTGAAACCACTATTGGAAAGCTCAGGAAAGATTTGGAGTGTTGGAGACCAGATTCTGATTTCCTGGAGGCCCTAGTCCAACAAACCATGTAACAGGCTTGTGATTCAAAGCAGGTGGGTAATTGAAATTCATTTCAAAGGAACTGCTCCTGGACTTTAAAGTATTTGGCTCAACTCAGAAATCAGGAGGGGAAGCTAAGTGGTTTGTGATACAGAAGAGCTCTTACAGATGGTCCCTTCCTGATCTCAGGCTCCCTGAATCTACAACCTAAATTTAGCTATGTTTAAGTGCTTTGCTGGGTCAAGGCTTTGAAAAGTTGCACTCGTGAAAAAATTGGTGAAAATGAAATCAGAACCCAACGTCGACGATTATATTGGTCAATAGTTCACACTGTAATTCCCAAAATGCTACGTTTGTTTTGAATACCTTCTGCAGTGAGCTGTAAAAGCTGTTACATTTTACTTCTAAATTTTGTACAGTTTGCACTTGAAGGGGGTGCTTTTGACACCCCATAAACATGACTTCTCTCTAGTGGATCTTTACACTGGTCTGTCATTTTGTCAGCTTTAAAGGCATTGCAGGCCTTGCAGATGTTGATGTGGTGTTGGAAGATTTAGCAGCAGTAGCTGCTGCTGTGAATCCTGGCCTGTGGCCGTGAGGGTTTGGAAGCACAAGGGTACTTCCCGTCCACTGCTCTGCTAGGGTAGGTGTAGTTAGGTATCTGCCCATCAAAGAGAAGCATGGATCTCCTGGAAGCAGTAATGCCCTAACTCATCACTATTGGATCTGCTAGCGCTTGTCTGTCAGAGCCCTGATTACTCACAGAAGTTGGTATGAGGGAAAAAGCAGGATCAGGCCCTTTCGACAGAGTAAATGTGAGAAATCATACAAACAAGGCTGCAGACAACTAAATACAAATGAGTTCCTTAGCAGCATCCTCTGGTTGGATGCTCCTGTTTTGCACACGCTTCTGTAACACCAAACTCTAATGTAATCAGTAAAGGAAAAAGGTTCAGAAAAATCTTTGCCAAATTCAAATGAAACTAATGAAGTTCAAACTTTGATATGAAAGAAGAGGTATTTTAAGTCAGCATTGTAATTGTTATAATGAAGAAATGTGTTAATAAAAGTGATTTAATTTCTGAAGGGCCTCATTCCTCACACTGATTCTACACCGTATTTCTTTGGATTCAACAAATTTACTCTGGATTTACATAGGTATTCCGTGGATTGAATCTAACTTAATGGTTTTACATACAAAAAAAAAAAAAAAAAATTATAAGAAAACATAACAGAATAGCACTGGCCATTGAACTCTAACTCCATAACTGAGATGTTTCCACCAGAAAGTGTAGTTAGCAAGTTACATTTACCCTATCAAAGGACAGAAAGATGCCATGTGATCTGTACATCCAATTAAAACAGCTTGAAAACTGAGCAATCAAAATGAAAAGCTTGTGAACAGACCAATAATTATACACCAAAATCATTCAGGAAATAATTTTGAATAATGAATATATTTGAGAAAATTGTGATCTATTTGCAGACAGCTTGTAAGCAAAAAAGAGGCAACGTTTGCCTAATAGTTGATTTGCTTTGAATTATTCTCCTTGCTCAGTTAAACACTGACCTTTAGCTACTCATTGACAACATGCATTTCACTGTCTGACAGATGACAGACTGTTCTTTGGGATCACATGTGGTAGTGATGGAAAACACCTATTCACTCCATTTGCCCATCCACAACCAATGCAAGATTATTTCTTTCAACACTTTTCCTCAATAAGACATTATGCAGAACACAATAAAATTTAATTTTATACCTACCCAACCACTGAAAAAAACCCCTGGCTGTTAAGAAAAGATTCTTCATTCATTCAGTCACTGTCCATTTCCTCATGGGTTTAATCACAGGATATATTGACATGGTACTACATTTATTAAGAGCAGACATCTGCTTTGGGGCTTGGTTGGACCGTAGTTCGAGTATGAGGCTAGTTCCAAAAGATGTTCTAATTCTTCTATTTCCATAATAATCAGGAATCCACTGCATTTATACAGACAATTTACTGATTTACAGATTATTTTTTCTGCACAAAAATTAGATGTCGGGTTCCTTTGATGTGTATCTTTTTATTTATTTCTTGTTTTGCCAACCTGTGAAATACCTCCTGTGCAAATGAAGACCACTTACATATTTTCATGTAGAGTTGGCAAGTGCCAGTGCTGATTATGGTAGAAGTTATAGGTATCATCAGAGAACATCAAAGCTATGGAAAATGTGAAAGAAAACAATCATGTTTTAAGGATTCCTATAAACTGGCTAGAAATTACAGTAATGTAAAAAATACATGTTGCTTTTTAGAAATATTTAAAGCATAAAGAATGGATGTCCAATGACTAGCAACTTATACGCATGAGTGTTCAAAAACTATGTATACATTTCTGTGTACTTAACAGATTCAAATTTCAAGTGCACTTGTACTTGATTTAATTTGAATTTCTCCTAATTACATTATACCCTTAAGATTGCCAGTTTACTTCAGCAAAGCTGATTTAAAATGGGCATTCCAGTGATAAATGAAGACCCCTTGCTTCCCCTCTAGAAATCACAATTGGAATAGACATTGCATGTGGGCAATGCCTATATAACATTCTTGTAAGTCCTTAAGATGCTGGATTTTACTAGAAACTGACAGATCATAAAGCAAAGTTTAGTGACTAGCCAGACTAATCTGGGGCATGTGAAGTTTCTACAATGCCAAATTACCACTACGAGGTATGTTTATAATTATTTTTCTCACTGTATTTATTAATTCAGATGAAAAGATGGACATAACAATCTGCTTGGGGGATGTGAATCCTCACTTGTCATGGTGCATGGGTCTTCCCACTGGTGTGAGATGTGGAAAGATGAGTGAAATTAAGATAAATGACAAAAGCCAAGGACACATGGAAACACTCCAGAATGAACTCTTGTAATTTAACTCTCCGTGATGAGATGGTGAAAGGAATTTTTGCAGTGAAAAAGGAAGCCAAAGGAGTAAAGTCTTCATATGATATACTCCCAATGTGAACTATCAGTAAAAATAGGGAAAATTTGATAACAATAGTAGTTTCTATTCAGGCTGTGGCTGCAGCAATCTAGTCAAAAACCAGGCACTTATCGCAGAATACTTTGAATTCTTAGCAGTGATGTAACATAATGCAGCTTCACTGAGAAAGGCACCATTCCTGCAAAATACCCCCAAATGAGTGACAGAAAGAAACGGTACAATTTCAGAATTAGAAGACGAGAGGGAAGGAGATATTAAGAGGTATAAACAAGGGAGAAAATCATGTTTCACATGGTAATAATGTTCAGATGAAAGGAATGTGTTGGAGGATCACTGATGAATCAAGCCTGTTAGACATTTCAGAATACCTAAGTGAAATTGTAGTTTAAATCCCAGTTTAGAGGTAACTTCAGTTCTAAGACTCACTGATTTTTAACAGAAAGCCTTGCATTTCCAAATGACTTTTGGAAATAAGGCAGTAGTCCAAAAATATTTTAGAAAAAAAATCTCCCGTCATATACATTATTCTGCTCATATTCCAATGGCTTAAATTACTACTTTTAATGTCTGAACAATTTTGAACATAGAAAAATCGGAATGCCAGACTTATCCTGTTTCAGTTTATGGTTTAACATTATCTTTATGAAAGCGACAGGTAACTCCTCACTCCTCATATTTCAGGTATAGAAACCCATTACTGTACCCAACAGAGAGCACAAATTCAAGGTAAATAGCACATGGCCAGGACAGTGATCTAACCATTTTACCAGGTACGACAGACTGCAGAATGTTTTCCAGATAAGTATGGCTCATAAGTGTTTTAGTAGTCCTATGGAGAAAGTCCACCCATGATCCTACGATACTTCACAGCAAATACAGAAATGCAGAGCAGTGGAATTGACCTGTGGAGATGGAGATATGTTTATGAAGATACAGTCTCTTCCCAGATGTGGATCTGAAAGCAGGGTTCAGGTTTTTTTGTTTTTTTTTTTTTTTTTTTTTTTGTTTGTTTGTTTGTTTGTCGTTTTGGGTTTGTTTTTTGTTTTTTGGGTTTTTTTTTCAGCAGCAAGTTGGTGAAATACATTTACTAATTCTACTTTGTGGGGGAACAAACCAAAATGGGACACTGCCTGCTGTGAATCAGCTTTGCTCCCTTGTGCCAAGGCAGCTAGGCTTACTTGCGTATCACCTGAGAGTTATTTTCACATTTGTGCTGTCTACCCCAGCTTGATAAATGGTTTTAATATCTGATATATTTTTCAAAAATACTAATATGTTTTTCATATTTTTTTTAAAGCAAGAAGTGTTTTAAACCATATTACCTTGATTGCTTTGCGATACTGAGACGTTCCCGGTAAGTCAGTCCTCAAAAAGAGTAGCAGGAAGCATTATCTCTTGGTAAATTAGACTGTGTGTGTCAGTAGGAACTTCTGTGATGTATGTGAATGATCAGCCAGCAGAATTAAGTAGCTTTTTTGTCATTTCAGTCTGACGTAATCTCTCAAGCTATTTTTCCCAGAAGTATGTACTTGTCTTGATATGCAGAAACTCTGGCCACAGAGTTCACATGATTTTCCATACTCAGAGACTGTTTCTTTTGTTAGCTCTTATTCAGACATGATTTCATGTTACCACTTTAATCCTGGTGATGAGTGATTCCTCAGTGTAAAACCAGTATGTTTCTCTTCACCATGCTGTTTTCCCACAGATGGGGTTTTGGTCAATCTTCCCCTGGGCAGTCAAGACTGGACACTGAATTCTCCCTAAATTATTAATGTGAACTGATCTGTGCAGGTAATTGTGCTTCGAGGGAAGTTTCCCAGGTCCTGCAAAACACTTCAGGCCCAGAGGACTGGTGATCTGCTTTTGCAGTTCCCCACACAATAGGCTGCTTAAGAAAAGCAGAAGCTGAATTCAGATACTTTGAGCACAGAGGACAATAGGAAAACCCACACTCCTACAGGTAATGCGTTGCTTGGCTTGCCTCTGTGTCTACCAGGCACACATCATATTTCAGTTTATTTGAATTCCTACATGCTCCTGATTTTCTCTTCAGGGTATCTTTTCTGTTCAGGAAGAGGGACATACAGCCTCAGTGGAACAAAGCCATCTTGAAGGAGTCACTCTCAAATCAGAGCAGATTTTAAGGGATTAGTACTAGGAGAAATTCTATGTGATGTTTCATTAAAACCTTAGATGTTGGGCTGGAGATACAATTTGTTATATACCGAACCAAGTTTAGTATGTAATCCTGTGATTCTGTGGTTCTAAGTTCGAAGAGATGTGCTGAAGGTTGGTGGTGGTGTTCAAAGTGATTTTGATATCTCACTAAGTTCACTAAACAGCTTTTGGTCATGAGAAAAGAGCATGATGTATCACAAGTGACAGGGAGACAACAACAACGATGTTGCAAAATAAGGCAGATACCATGGGATGTATCAATAACAGAGTGCCTGCAAATTACATCATGTACTCTGTCCATTCTGCCCATCATAGGTGAGGACTTTGGACACTCAGCTGTGAGTTCAGTTCTTACTACTGAAGAAAAATGTAGGCCAGATGAAGGATTTTCCTGAAGGGAGCAAAGGAAGTGATCAGAAGTCTACAGTGTTATGTTTAATGAAAATACTGAAATAATTGGCATTGTTTATCCTAAAAAGAGCAAAAGAAGGGATCAAAATGAAGCAAGGAGTTAACTTCCCAAGTAGGAAAAACCATATTGTAAAGATGTTCTCCCCTTTCTTGGTCTCATCATATGCCTCCATGATGCCTGGAAGAAGAAACATATCCACTGCACCTTCACAAAGAATTTCACCCTATACAGCTCTCAAATAATTTCTTTGGCAAAGCTTTCCTTTCCTCACAAACCAGTGGTCATGGCTCCATTGATTGACATCTTAAAAGAGCAGAGATTTTTTAAAATGTTTAGTAAATAAGGGAGTTCAATGGCAACACTTACCTTCAGCCAGGATTTATCAAGCATAAGTAGAGACCTGTGGACCAGATTCAGACCTGGTGTAAACTAGTGCAACATAACCTTTGAAGGAGTTCCTCCTTCTTCCACCAGACCTGAATTTAGCCCTTAATTTAACTCAGAGAAAAATGCAAATTAGCCTAATTAAACATACAGCTCAAGCAATCAAGATACTGGTTTTATACTATATTGATCTATTTTAAAATATCAACGTAGGACAGCTAAAAGCAAAAGGGGCAATTAATGTCTTTCCCTGGAAAGGTGTGAAAGGTACCTGTCAGGTTTCATTAAGTGTATTTATTCTTTCCTTTCAAATTGTGTCTCATTTGAGCAGACCACTCTTCTGGGTTAATGGTGACAGAAGACAGCAGCACTGCTGCAAGCATCCTACACAGCAAACGTAGCCTATTAGCGAAAGATGGGGAATCCTGAAAATGAAATACTTTATTGTTAATGCCTCTGAAATACCCCATATGCCTATAACTGTCTCGGAGAAGCAATGGCGGAGCTTGCTACTTCTGGCTTTGTGAGAAAGGGAATATCTTCGGGCAGCACATATAAGCAGTAAGAATAAAAAATATTATAGAAGCTTTCTGAATAGAGGTCTGAAACACAAAAAAATTAAATTATTTGTCCAAGGTCATAAAAACCCTGTGAAGTAACCAGTTTTGTGTGGATCTCCTGAGTCCAATTCTGGTGGGTTTTCATCTTGTTTCTCTTCAGTCCTAAAGGAACATCCATCGTTTGGCAGATGTCTTGTAATGGCAAGCTACATCTGAAGGTGTAAGAAAAAATGCTTTTCCATACAAGCTTTGCCCAGAGCTTGTTCAAGTCTCTGAAAAGTCTCCCATTGTTTTCAATGGGCCAGCCAAAAACTGCGAGTGACAAGGCCATCCTCGGCTCTCAGGGGGAGCACAGCACAATTGTTCTGAACCACAAGGGATGAGCCTGACCTCAGCGAGCCAACACACCTGAGAGGTCAGAGCCTGACTTGACATGGAGAGTAAGAAGCAGGAGGGTGTTTTCCTACTGGACTTGCTGCAGTGGAAAGGATGGGAGAAGAGACAAAAGAAGTGAGAAGAGGCAATGGGCAAGGAGTCTTTATATTTCCTGGCAAAACCTGTGCTGTGTCTTGTGTGTATTTCTGTGAGTTCTTCCAGAGCAAGTACGGTGGGGCTGTGATCACAGCCATACAGTTTGCAAATAACCAACAAATGTGAGCAGCCATAAGTGTCTGAGTTGTGACCTTTGACGGTGGAATAGATTTCCCTCGTGATGCTGAGATTCTTTGACAGCTGAGCCTCACTCCAAGTTTACATGTTTTGTCAGGCCAGCATCTCTCAGGGTTTGTGGTTAGGGTGGCCTTAGTGACAGTCACTGTGTTCAGGCTGTGAAAGAGATGCTGAGCCACAGCAGCAATTATTTGGATATTTCTTCAGCTGAAAATCTGCACATCTCTGAGCCTGACATTTTCTTCTCAGTAGTTCTTAATGTTTATATGGATTTTTAAGAAGTATAATTTATGCCAGTGCCATTTAATGATGCACCTTTAACCAAAGATAAAACACTACCCATGCTGCTTCTGATTTAGCCTTTTTGGCCCAGTTGCTGCACATCATTTTAGCAAGGGAAAGGTTGTCTGCAGCATGAATCCCCCAACCAGGGAAACTGCTTTGTCTTAATTACCTCAGGACAAGAGAGTGCCCCTGAAGCAATCATCTTTGTTTGTTAACACACCCTATCTGCTGCACTACTCCCCATAAATAAAACATGACCAAGATTACAATGTCATGTTCCCATGGACTCCAGACCTTGGTAACTGCTCAAGTAGAATGCACAAAAACATCCCACAGCAACCTGGTACGTATTGGAGGGCATATTGAAGAGATGTTTCTCATTCCTAAGCAACCACATGCATAATGGCTTCTAATACTAAACACGATGTTTGCTTGAATGCTAACAGGACGTATAAGACACACTCTTTCTCGCCTTTGTCATGGGAAAACAGCAGATCCCAGGCCACATCTATAGCTACTAAAAATCAGCAGAAGCTCCAAGATCTGGCCAAAGTGTTTACCTTCTGCAGATTGCCTTATTGGAGCTCACACCCACAGTATTGGCAATTACATTACATTACATTTGTAGGAGAGGGCTGTAGGTGACGTTAAAGAAGATTTAAGGATTTGCAATCGTTTCGCCTTAGTTTTCTCGTTTTCCTCTGTGTTTGTCCATTAGTGCACTGCCTGTGTTCCCCAGGCAGGAGAGCACTTGATTGCTCAGGATACGATAAATGAATACTACAAACAAACAGACAGGCCTCTTAAATATTTGGGAGGGGAAGGTAACAGGTATCAGCTGTGAAATAGTTTCCTAGGTTTTGATTCTTACAGGCAAAAATGGAGTGTAGGGTCATATTGCACTGCACGGTGTCTTAATTTGTGGTTGATTTCACTAAAATTCTGGTTGTACAGGCCACTTCTGTTACAGAAATGCTCCATTACACCTGCATTGTATGTCTGCACATGTGGGACCCAAGTAAGCCAATTTCAATGTACTCTCAGCTCTCCCCTGCTGTCTTTTTCTTAAAGAGACAATGTTTTCCACTGTACTCCTTTCTGTCCTGAAAAAACCCACCACTAATCTTGTAATGAAACTGCCTGCCTTCTACTGGTCCACAGATCAGCTACAAAGATCATTGGCAGTGCTGGTCCTTATTCAGAGAAGGTTTACAGGGAAGATCAGAGGTGTGGAAAAAGGATGATTAAGAAAATGTCTCTTTAGATGACGAAAGAGATACCAGAGGTCTGTAAAATAGTGAGGATGGATAGGGATGGATGAAATGATGCTGGCTGGGGAAGATCAGAAATGGTTTTTCACCCCATGTGCAGGTAAGCTGCAGGACTCTTTGCAGTATATGTCTAAAGGTTTGCATGCTTTAAAAGGGAGGCTCTGCAAGGTCGCAGAAAACAAACCTTCTGAGGATTCCTGAATACACAGAAACATCTCTGGCCTAGAAAATCGCTGAGCCACAAAGGGCTGGGAACTGGAAGACTATTTAGAGAAATGTTGTACATGTTGCCTTGGTTTTAGACACTTCATATGCTCTTGTATTTGGGCACTGTTGGAGAAAGAAGTTTCTTCTGATCACACACATTGCTGCTATAGTCATTCAGTGGCTTACAGTCAAATCTGCATGGCTGGTGTTATAGGCTGCTGTATGAACTTCACTTTTGAAACAGTCTTCAAAGGCCCTTCTAGCTGGGGCCATGTCATATAATTGCAGCAGTGCTGTTGCATTTGTTCATTCATAATATCGCTGTCACCTATCACGTACAAAAAAAATATCCTTCTATGACCAGTCAGCTGCCTGTGCTCAGAGAGTCATTTGTGCCAACTGCCCTGGTGTTTTGTTGTGAGAGAGACAAACAGCTCCTGCGAGGGGAACCAACAGCTCTTTTTATACAGGACACCAAACAGACAGCAGAAAGGGCACACAGCTGACAGGCTGTTCCATAGATTATCAAAGGCAACTGCCTGCCAGTGCCTTGACCTAATGCTTTGGTCAGGCCATGTATTTCATTCACTTGTGATTTCAGAGGTGCTTTTTGAAGGCAAAACCTCTTTTCTCAGCTAGTTGCTCTAAATGCAGGACTCTAAGTCTCTGTAGAATACTCCACTCCTTTTAATGATTTGTACCATGCCACAGAGTTCTGTCTTTTTCCCAGCATTGCAATAAAATGATATTTCCCTTTCTTGTGCTTTCTTCCTACTACTGTACTTTCAAGTTTTGTTTTGTTTGTTCAGTGTTGTCTTGATAAATTCAATATTGTTCTTCCTGCTTTCCTCTCTCATCTTTGTCTTTATTGTTATCCTGATTTAAAAAAATCTGCTTTATTTCTTGAGCTTAAATCTCTGTATCTGCCTTCTTATCTCTTGCAGTTGCCTTGTTTCCTCAGATACATCCCTGGCTTTTATCCGGCATCTCTCAGCCTCTCTTGGCAGCTTTCTGCTAAGCGTCTTCTGTTTCTTCCTTTGTAGCACCATTATTCAGGTGGATTTTACTCTGTGATTTGCTGGTTTGCATCACTCAGGAAGGCACACTGGAAGTTAGGCAAGCACTGGAAATTTTTATTTAAAAGCTATGAGGTTAAAAAGTCTAAAAAAGGAAGGGGGTGAAAAAGAAAGACGGCCAAAGTAATAGAATAAGCTCTAATCAAAGTTTACTGCAAGAGGAATCTGCTGGACAACAGCTTTGGTTTACAGGGAAATATAGGGAGGTGTGTGTGTGAGAGCAAATCTCCATATTGTATCAAATCAGTGCGGCTCTAAGTCTCTTTCGCTAAGGGCTTAGCTCTGGTTGTTAATTCATTTATCTTGCTCAGAGACCTATCATTTGCAGAATATTTCAGTCATTTTGCAGCTGGGGAGAGAAACCTGTTGGGGCAGGTTTATGTGTCCGTGCAGAGGAGTAAGGCTATTGTGAACCTGCCTGTGCCCAGGTGTGCGGGTGGAGCTGCTTCCCTCTCCCACGGCTAGGTAGACAGTGGCTCTCAGGGATGGCTGAGCTGTCACGGGGAGGGCTATAGGCTGGTGGTAGGTAGTGCTTCCTGCTCTGAAGAAAGGGCAGGAGGTGGACTGCTTGCTGCCAGAGCTGTCTCTGAGCTTTCAGCCTCCCAGGGCTGCTCCTGGGCTGACTCACTGTCATCACCTACTGCAGTCTGAGGGCTGGGCCTGGAGGTATGATCTGAGCCGTGATTTGTTGATGAAAGGATCTCATAATACAGAAAGTCTGAGTTACTGACCCCTGAGCCCTATTAATTAAAGGCTGGTAATCAAGGAGGGAGAGGAACCCAAAAAATCACATTTAGTCCTATGTAAACACTGGTTATTGGAGGTCGCTGTTTTCACATGCTGACACTAGGGGAGACTCCAGACAGACCAGCAGATTGAGCAGACAGAAACTGGCCTTGTAAATCTGAGCTGCCAATTTTTGCGACAATGAACAAAAATGTAATATTTTTAACCAAATGTATGTGTCATAACTTGGTGACCTCAATGAATACACTTTAATTAAGTCCTTTTGTTGCTTTTCACCCCTTTCCCCCAAAGCAATTCCAAGTTTTTGAAAGGAGCCAAGCAAAGTCTGTTGTGATTATTATGTATCTGACAGAACTGTGAATGACCCACAACTATAAAACCACAATATACCAGCTCCTGTCTTTGGCTTTTAGGCAGGACTAGCTGCAGCCATTACTGGGGTAATGAGAACTTCTCAGCTCTGTGTGATCTGTTGCAGTCATCCCTTAGGGCAAAGCTCTGTACCAGCTGCCCTGAGCCTGCACTCTTCTTCTGAAATCAGGGGACCCAAGCTGATGCATATCAGCTCAGGATTTGGCCCAGAGACATTTGCCTTTATCTTGGGAAAGGGACATTCTGTAACTGTCACTGGAGTCGGAAACCTGGCTGAAAGGCATGAAGCATAGATCATAGGAGCTGCAGGTAGGATGGAGCTACGGAAGCCCTTCAAAAACGTTCCAAGAAAAGGTTCAGAAAGCCTGGGTGATGTGAAGATGCAAAATAGAGGACAGACAAGAGAAGCAAGGAGGGAATGAGGAATGCATGGGAACAAAATCCAGGCCAGGGAAATAGGAAAGCAGCGAGAAAGAGCAGGGCTTCGTGGGAGGTGAGGGTCAGAGTGTTTAACTGGGTTTCAACGCTGGGCACCTGAGCAGGAAGTGGGAGAAGGAGGAAAGATTTGGAACTTGGAATTGCTCTCTTCCCAGTTGAGATAATAAGATATAAGAGGACCAGGAGGTCCGAGCAAGCTGGTAACTGGTATGATCTGAGGCAAAGGGCTATCTATGAGTGGGGCTGCTGAAGCATGTTTGAGAGTTCCTTGCAGAAGCAGATGGGGAAAGGAGCTTGGTTGAACAGGTAATTATTCTGCTTCTGCAGGTCTGTGGAGAATGTTCTGAACTCAGAAGAGGATCACAGAGAGTCAGACCATTGAAAACAACTTAAGTGGATGATCTCATTCCATTATTTTTAACTCCATATACCATTGATAATTAATTTGTCTGACACCATATTGATTTTCTGTCTCTTGTTTTATTGTCAGTGTTTTGTTTGCAATATATAACTGGTAAAGTTACAATTAGCCCGTATAGACCTGTACAAACACATCTGTGCATGTTTAGAAGAACAATATGAACATGACGACTTGAAATGATGCTTACAATGTACAATAAAATATACTAATGAAAAAAATTATGAGTGGGGTCCTTTGATGGATGGGTAGAGCTAGAACTGATGCTATACTAAGCCCTGTTTGGGGAACACAGTAGATACCTCATCATGAAATTATTCCTGTTTCACCCATATCTAGGACAAAAGATCTGTACAAAATATTCTTCTGTAGATTTTTTTACCTAACTGATTAGCATTTCTAAGGGAATACTTGTGTTCAAGCCAAATCAGAATACTTTACATTTCTTAAAAGAACTTCCCTTCTGATAACATTAAAAACCTTGATATGCATATGCGAAACTTGTGATTCTCTGTTTTTTCTTGGTGGCGTGACATTGTGTTCATTATCTTACACGTAAGCTTTCTTGCCTCTAGTACAATTAATTTTGAATGTCCAGGATGGCTAATATGTGTATTTACACACACATTATCCTCCTTCTTTGACTTAGGTTTTCAGTCCCACACTGTGAAACTCGATCATCAGGAACAGCAGTTGCTTTCGGTAATTTGCTGTCATAGCTTCACCCTCACTATGTAAGTAAAAACATGCCCTGTCTCTGTAACCAAAATGCTAAATCCAAACAAGTAGCAGTGGTCTCCTGTGCGCCTTGGCTTCTGCACTACCAGTTCTGTATGTCAGGATTGCTTCGCTTTGACATCAAAATGCATAGGGGTCAACTGGAGATTGTCCCAGAGAAGCACCTCCCAACCATGATGAGAGTGCTCACATGTCCCCTTCCCCTCCCAGCTGTTCATTCTCCTGCAACTGAGATACCCGGACCCTCTAAAATGTGTAATCCATCTGCAATTTCCCTGATGACTGCCCAAAACTGCCCTCCCGGCTGCCAACAGCTCTCAATACATCCTGGACAAGCTGACTAAACACCCTCCTTCCTCTCATGATACATGCCAGCAATCATGCCCGTGCAGTGCTGTCACATCTTGCGACAGCTCCTTCTGGATTTTACATTACATTATGATCTGGAGGTACCTGAGTCCTTAAGTTCTGGGAGGATGAGTAGGCCTCTAGCTCTGAATCCCCAGCCTCTGAGCACATGGGAAATCTGTTTCGGAGGTTGTTTGGGGTGTTAAATAGACCTACAGTAGCCATATTTTCTCTTGCTGTTGTCATGGATCATAGTAGATCATTAGGCCTTGTAATTTCTGATCAGAAATGGGCCCAAGCCAGAACTCTTCACTTGAAATCTCTAGGGGACACCTGATATTTATCCACTGAAGTTTGTAAAAATCTACATAAATGGTGTTCTGGTGGTGGTCACTGATAGTTTTGTTCTTCCGGCTCAAGAGAGCACTCTTGGGTAAAGCTTGCCTGTGGACAAAACACAGCCTTAAGGAAGCTCTTCATCTATTAGAACAAAAGCTTAAGAAGCTAAAGACCATCACAAGCCTCAGAGTCTTCCACTCCAAGTGTGAGACATGCTTTGTGACCTTGCTTTATCCAGTATGCAGCAACATGTGCAGACAAAACCAGAAAAAAAAACACAACTAGGAAAACAAGAGGCCTGGCGCCACATACTCCTCCTCCATGGGGAGATGATGAGAGAACAAAGAACATGTGATGGATGTGAGACACATCACATAATGTGATGTCCTCAGATACTCAGATGAGCAAGTATCCAAGTTTTGACAGGACAGAAAGACACCTGAATTTCTGCAACAGATTTCAATGGAAAGTGAAGATGCTGGGGTGAGTGATTCAGTGCCACAGTACTCTTCTTGCAGTGACTGCTCATGGATCATCAAATTTAGTGGTTAGTATAGACATGTTTTCTTCTGGACATTTCGTGGCATTCCTGACTTAATTAAAATCATGTGTTGTACTGCTGTGCTTTTTTTATTATTTATTTTTATATATTTTTTTTAATTTTATTCTTCCTTGTATGTAGAATGTCCTAGTTTGACTGCTGGTCTGGTGGCTATTTTCCAGGAAAACTGTTTTGTAACAGCTGGCACGCGTTCCTTGACTTTAGCTCATAGACTATCAGAGTTGAAAGTCTGCCTGTAATCATGTAATGGAGAAAGGGCATGTTTTTAACTTACATAGTGAGGGTGAAGCTGTGACAGCAAATATCACTTTCCTTACAGCAAAAACTATAGATAGGCAAAAAGAAAAAAAAAATAATTATAACTGAAGGAAGAAATTCTTCAGTTCTGCTCCCACACTGAGCGACTGGAAATCTGTAGGTGCATATTGCTGGTACCTGCTGTGACTACTTGCCTCTGGGAGGATTAATAATAACCAATTCCAATATTTCCCAAAATAAGGAGCTGTTTTCAGCGGGGAAAACAAATTTCTTAGTTGCTTTTTGGGAGTGGACCTTTGAAGAGAATCCCTCTGAAAATGAAACTTCAGACAACCAACAGCCATCATTTAATACAGTCTCACTTAAATCTCACAGGGAGAACTGAAATGATAAAGGGTTTTGGGAGTTTGCTGCCTGTAACCATCAGACATATCAGATCCAATTCCAGTCTTCAGCCGCTGTAGTATCACAGAGATTGTTGAATGTGATGCTTTTTACAAATTCTGATAATCTGGCTTTGTGATTTTTCAGGGTGTACAGGAGAAAATGGTTCACTGGGCAAGAGATGTTTGTGATATATTCAGGGGAAAACAATTAATGGATTTCTTTGTCCGAGTATTGCCTCCGTTGGTGGGGTTTGGGAAGATGTGTAATGGGAAGGCCTGACAAGGTTATTGGTTATCATAGGAGTTGCCTGTCTCCTTTACCTCCTTGGCTGATCCCTCTCCCATGATTTACTTGTTCTAAAGGAAAAGGCCAACAATTCAGGATATTTTCAGCTTGCTTGTCTCTCTGAATTTGAGTTGAGACACAGCAAATTCTGGCCTTAGAAGCCTAAGCCTGGTTCTAATTGCCCCTCTATTGCAAACTGTCCTTGTTGCCTGGGGGCTGAGAATCAGAAGCTCTGCTCACCTATGGCAATGTGCTGCTGGGCAGGCATGCTGTGCATATCCAAACCTGCTCACCATATTTGCTTGTACTGGGGTACTCAGCCCCTCAATTTTATTCTCTTATGCTCCATCCTCCCCTGCAGAAGACAGCTGGCTTTCTGGGTGACATCACCAACCAGATACCTGCTGAAATGAGACATTCTCTCCTAGCATAGATCTAGTCTGCTTAGTGTAAAGATTCAATCTGGAAAACAGGCTCTAAGGCACATAATTAAAAACAAAGTTAAAAATTGTTTAAACATGAGTCTTAGAGGGGAAAGCTGCAATCTGAATGTGTGCTTTAGCACACTGCAAATATTTAGTGGCTGTACATGAAATGTATCCATTGGCTTGGCTTCTTTTTGGAGGTGGGTGCATTGATACGGCGTGTGAGCTGCACAATCAATTGACATGTAGGAGGATATAAACCCTGCTTAGCTGCAAAAGATGGGACATCATAAGTAGTGGGATAGTCGTCTGTCTTCTTGCAGTCAGCATATTTGGGTTCATTATCAGCTGGGTTTATTATGTCAGGTTTAATGCTTTGATGATCGTGGCTGAGTGGAGTGTGGTTGGCTTAACACACTGGCACAGTGTTAATGTCTACCCACATTACAACATATAGACATGCTATGTCATTGTTCCTATGCTGGGCAGAGGTTGGTCTCAGCAGAAAAGTTAATTCAAAACAATGGAATTTTCTGTTGTAGGTAATAAGAAATGGAAGTGTTAGATTTTGGGTCACAGTGTACAAAAAACACGATAGGAAAAACAGCATGCATTGTTCCTGCAGATAAAATCAAAATAAACAACAAAACAAAGGCCTGCAGAAGCCAAAGAAGCTGCTAGAGAAAATGTGAAATCCACTTATAAGAGAAAAAAAGCAGTAAGTCAGCACAGCACTAACAGGTAATGCAAAAGGTGACAAATAACATGTCTCTTTAGAACCCCAGACAATGCCTTCTCTTTTACAGCTGCTGTCATTTCATTTGAAGGACATTAGTAGCTTCATCTTTACTGCACTCATGGGAAGAAAGAAGAAAAGGCAGCACCTAGAAGTTATACTTCCCTGAAAGGGAGTGTTAGGGGTTATTGGGTAAGCTAAAAAGGTGAACAAAAAGTGAAGTGATGTCCTTGGTGTTTGATGTTCAAACACAAAAAGAAAGAGAGCCAAAGCAGTGCATAGTTCAGGTTTTAGTCCTTACTACATATATAGTGTCATCTCTCATGAGGCACTTCTTGAAAGCAGAGTTTTTTTGAAGATATCAGATGTAAATGTATCACACAAGCAGCCTATCAAAACACAATATCCCTTCTTGGGAAGCCACCTTTCTTAATGTGCTTTTCTTAGAGTACTTAAACCAGCAACATTAAATGTGGTTAGCAGAACTTTTTTATACACTTAAATTTCTCATCAATTGTATAACTTGACATATTTCACACCAAGTTCTTTCTTTTGTAGTTTTTATGAGCTTCCAGCTTGCTTGGAGAATTAAGGTATTTTATTCTGGGTTTAAGATTTTAATGCCAATATTGTACAAAGTCTTGTGTTTACCTTGCAGGCATCTTGATGTTGGTGCCAATGCAATTTATTCTTATGATGATAAAAGACTGGCTTGTACTTGGTTCTTCTGTAAGCAGGGTGTTTTGAAAGTATGCTCTGATGTTTACTGGTTGTTTGTCTGCTATGTTCCTTTCTACATCCTGCTGACTGAGTCTCAGTACCACCTTCATGTTAATGTCCTGAGTTTGTAATACTGTGTATCTGTGATATTTGTGAGTAATATGCCCAGCCACTGTTCTGTGAGATGATTGAAGATTTATCTTATCAAGACACATATTTTCCTCACAAATACATTCTTTCTCCTGATCCCAACAGGGTCTCCTGATGGTAGTTTTGAGATGTTGCTAGTTCATCACCAATTTTATGCTTTGAACTTTGAGTCTCAATTTTTTGTCTTACTTATCCTTTCACTGTTGGCTCTAATAAAGCTCTAACAACACAGGACCATCTGCATTCATGTACATATCAACCTGGTAAGGTCTTGTATGGGCGCAATCATCTCTCTGTATTTTTTATTCTCATTGAGGTTTCCTGCAATAGGCTGGAAAGTTTTTCCTTTCTCTACTTGACCAGCTTCCACATGTGTTAGTAAATTGTTCAAACATTGCTAACAAACTAGTGTCTATTGTCTGAAATTACACAGTGTGGGATAACATTCATGATGAAATGCTTTACTGCTTTGTTTGGGATGGTCACTGTGGTAGTGTCTGGCAGTTGTCTGTTTCCAGGAGGACGGTTTTATATTAAACAGTATAGCATGAGCGTATCCCTTGTTTTGACCAGACCTTGTTTTTTCTCAAGATGCTGTTCTCCGCAGTGCCCTGGCCAGCCTCCAAGTCAGGGAATAATTTTCTGTCTATAAAAATCCCTCTCGAAGTTACAAACAGTTGAGTTCTAAAGACTCTTGAATTTAATTTGCCAGGATGAGGAAATGTCAGCTTAAGATAATGAGGAGAAAGACCGAGATTTTTCTTTCTTTTTTTTTTATTTTTTTTTTCCAGATTTTGGGGAAATAGAACTTAAGTTTTTATTAAAAATCTGCAAAATGTTTTGGAATGTTGAACATTTTTCTCCTATTTTTTAACATATCCTCTGTTTCAGGCAGCTGTTGGGGTGTGTATCTCATAAATCAATCTGTACTTCTATTACAAAAAAAGATGTTATGGGATTGAACTCTTACATCATCCTGCAAATCATGTCTTCCAGTGTAATGAATGATCAATTTAAAATAGAATTTTTTGTTTGTTTAATAGACATTTTGATAAAAAGTTCAATTTTGTTAAAAAGTATATTTATAAAAACATATTTCTCTCTTCTATTTTCTTCAGTTCAGTTTTCAGTGACTGAACTGAGATTTTCTTTCCGTGCAAATCCTTTCTAAACAAAATTTATCAGTTTTCTTATTGCATACCTAAAATTGCCCAATCATCTCCAGTATTCAAGTAAAAGGTTTGCAAAATGTCTGCAATGAAGAAGGAAGGTATGATATATGAGAAAAAAAATGCTTGTACTTTAGCAAAGAAGCCTGTTTATCAAAACTGCATGAAATCCCAAGTCACTGGAAAAAACCAAAACCCAGCAACAAAGAAATGCACACTGGCAGTGTCACGATAATGAAAATGGAAGTAGGAAATTTATGTATTGTACTGTATGGAACAAAATAGTTAAAGGTTGACATGTTATTTTTTGGAACGAGAAAAATGGAATTAGTGACAAGTCCTTTTGAGATCCTTTGGGATGGAAGATGGCACATAGTGGCAGGATGCACAGTATTTGCTGTATTATTATAATCTTTCTAATTGTTCCGAGAAATAAAATGTACTTTGCTTGCCATCCTGTCCCTCAAATTTCCATCCCCTCTTAGAATATGCATTTGAACAGTATAAAATGATGTTTTGGCAAGCCCTGTTGAAGATAATTACACAGACACTTTATTTAGGTCAAAGCAACTGAGACTACAGTTTCTTCTTCCAAGTTCCTAGAGATTGTTATTTTTGCGGAGGGGTCATCTGCATAACTTAGAAATGAAGAGGCCCTTGCATTCTATATGAGGCTTTTTTTTTTTTTTGTCCCTGTTTGCCTTTGATCTGCACAGAATGAGGAAAACCTCCTCCAGTTTGAATTTCAGAATGACACGAATTCTGACTTTGGAGAATCACAGTGTGCTTGGAGGAAAAGGGAGAGCTGGTTAATCTTCTCCAATGTTTTCTGTAAGAAAGGAAGGAAATAGCTTAATAGCATGTTGTAACAACAAGTGTGTTGCGTGTGCGTGTGCACACGTGTGTATCAGTGCACGCATGCTCATGCCTCCAACTCTGTGGTTGGATTTGGCGCAGAGAGCCCAACTAATAAATAAAGCTCTGACAGGTTGTGT
Source organism: Loriculus beryllinus (assembly GCA_039877255.1). NCBI lineage: Eukaryota > Metazoa > Chordata > Aves > Psittaciformes > Psittacidae > Loriculus > Loriculus beryllinus. Next base: position 19,505 of record JBCJKH010044471.1, read on the forward strand.
TAATCATTGCTACTCTTGGAAAACCACTTTCGTAGGCTTTAGTTTGTAAATCTCATGCATTACTCAGACGTTTAGTGCTCTCCTTCTGGGGAAACATTTTGTAAACCGCATGTGTAATTTCTCCTCTGTAAACAGAGCAGGAGAACCTAATTTTGGGGTTCTCCAGATTTACAAGGTAAATTTACAAATTTGCAAAAGCCAGTCCCAGGCTATGCACTAAAAGTTGCAATTACTGATGCATCCTAAATAGAACACGAGGCATATTTTATAATGATATTGCCAGTAAGCAGTGATCTTGTGTGATGCATAAGCACAGGAAAAGCTGCAGCAATTCACCCATCATCCAATTCAGTAATGTTTCAGACTTGAATTTGGCTCACTCTTTTCTCACGCGAAAGTAGCAGACTAAGAGTACTTGGATGTCATATATGTTGATATTTTCTGAATAAGTGAAGAACTATGAGCTCTTCATGCTTTTACATGAACTATTTATCTGATGTGTTACATATAATATTATTAAATAACACGACATCATGGGCAGAACTCCTTTACTCCCTGACATTACAGTAGATGATTCCCCTATGTTTTTATATAGGACCTATAGGATACCTATGTACTTATATCTATGAAAGCATAATCACATATTTTATGTGTATATTATCATAATTGTGTTTTAAAAACATATTGAGTTCATATGTTAATTTAGAATATTTATTAATATCAGAAAATGTCAGAAAAGCTCCTGCTGTCTTGAGACTACAAGCTGAAAATAGAGGGTTTTTGAGTATTGTCACAGAACTCCAAAACTCCTTCTGTAAAACTGCAGCTGTGTGGTGCTCTTGGCTGATAGCAGTGTGGAGGGATGGCATCAGGCTCCTGCTGTTACTTACCAAGTGATTCCCTTCTTGGCTTAGTGCTAGGGAAATATTCTCCTTCAGTTATCCTATATATTATATATATATAGATACATACACATACATATATATTTTTTTTTTTGAAAAATAATGGTATCTTTCTTTAATCAGAAACAGGAGAAATTTAGCATATAATTAAGTAAGTTTATTTTGGGTGCTTTGTTTTGAAAATGTATGTGCTACAAGCATGCTGAATTCCATTGCATCTTATGTTACTAATTCTTCAGAATTGCTTTCCATTCTTATATTTCCTACCTTATAATAGGTGTAGAAGAAGAATCATCTAGGACCAAAAGGAAAAGAAGGAAAGGAAGAAAAAACCACCTTCACTAAGGTGATGGAAGTTTATACAATCCTTTATTTACTCAATCAGAGGACTATATGGCTGTCCTGTGAAGTGGAATCATTTAATTAGGAGATGGTACAAGTATTCAACTGAAGTGCTACAGCTAAATTCTGTAATTGCCACATGGAGCATTAACTGTATCTTCTTGTATGCTGTCTGCTTCTATAAGTTTGCATCAGTATGATCTATTGTGCTATCAATATTACTTTTCATATTCAATGGAAACTTCAGTGAGATTCTGCAGCCTTGTCAGACCTCTGAATAATTTGGAGTTGAGTTGATTACAATAGGATCAATTATTATAAAGGAAAATTATTAAAAATTTCATCTACCAAAATTAACTTTTGACTAATGTTCATTTAGTAGCTTAGACTGAAGTATCACATGATCCAGAGTGACTATGTTTTAAGATGGCAAACAAAATTATATGATGGCAACTGCAAAATAGTTATACAGAGGGAAGAATCTTCCCTAAAATTCCTTTCTGTTCATGTCTATATATTTATGAACAGGATGGTATAGGTACTCACAGATGTTGAAATGATTTTGGAAAGTTGTTTGAAAGGATCAGCTCAGAAAAGTCAAAGGGAATTACTAGGTAAAGGAATAGAAGGAAAATAGAAAATATGATTATATTATTATGCATGTTCATGACATATCTGTATCTTACATACTGCATGCAGTTATGATTATACTATCTCAAAAGAGACAAAGGTAAGTGAAAGAGAGAAATGTGATGTGTTTTGCCAGCTGTAGGACTGCCTTCCATACACTGTGGATTGGAAAGAGTTAGAACTTGTAGCTTGGAAAGAGCTTCTGAGGATAAGACAGAAGTCAGTAACATAACTAATGCTGCAGAGAATGTGATTAAGGAAGGATTAGGCTTTATTTTTCACAATCTAGTGAAATTATTAGGGTTAAACCAAAACTTTTTTTTTTTTTTATTTTTTTTTTGTGAGTGCATAAGCAAAATTGGGAATGGGCTATAGTGGACTTGAAAAGTAAAAATCAGTTAAAAAAAAAGAATTAGGCTTATTAATTGAAATCCAGAGGTGTTTGTTAAACCATATGTTCCAGAAGTAAACTCTGCTTCACAGGTCTTTAAAACTGACTGAGGGAATCTTGGCAGATAAACTGGAGCCGAAGCCCAATCTGGAGCTCCACCTCTGCTGCTCCCCCAAGTATCCATCACTGGGCACAGGCCAGGCAGATTGCTGTCTGATCCAGGATGAGTGTTATGTTCTTCTGTGTCCAGTGCTTAGAAATCTTGTAGATTTATTTTGTTATTTTTTTTAGCTTTTCTTTTTACCATCTTGAAACCTTTTGTGTGCTGCTCTTCTCACACTCCTAAGTCTGGTCAAACAAATCTGGGAGACAGTCCCTGTGCTAATGGATTTGAGTATAAAAACAAGCTGTGGGAGAGTCCACAGGAGCTTGGAGAAGTGACTTGCTTTTGCTTGCACAGCACTGAATGCTACTCACGAATAACTTTATCTATCTGTGGTGAATTCTTGACCTTGTTAAAATCAATGGTATAACTACTTTTGGCTCCAAAAGAGTTAGCTCTTCACCCTTTGTAATGAAAATTCTGTGGACGTTAGTATACTGTATTCTGAATTATGATATGTATTAGAAGAGGCTAGTCCAGGCTAGAAAAGTAATTAAAGACTGCTCTTTCCAATTAATGGAAGCCTATTTACCTTACTTTCAGAAACTCTGAACCGCTTCCATCACTGTGCGTGATACTTATCACAAGCTGCCTTTGTGATTATCCAGTGAGGAGCTGCAACTCTGAACTCACAGAGAGCTCTGAGAACCCAGGAAAGGCAACAGACAGTACTTAAAAGACAGCATGTACCCAGCAAAATCAGTTTTAAAATGAGTTCATCCATTTTTTCAGGTATATAGATTCCTGCCTTGCATGTTGGTGCTCCAAGTCTTACTCTGTCTAAATTTTCTACCTACATAAGTTAACTTCAGTATGGAAAACCCCTGGGGAATATAGAGGTGCCTGTGAAAGGGGTACCTGGATGTTCCTGATTATGAGATGTATATCTCAAATAGAGTAGGAATGATTTTAATCCAGATTATGACATTTGTATTCTTTTCAAGTTAGTCTGCATAAGGGAAAACTTATTAACATCTCAAATCTACAGTAGAAAAATTATTTTCCATATAAAGATAAAAATCTTCAGGTTAATTTTAAATATTACATATTTGTTTGTTTTTTTTTTCCTTGGTTTGCTTTTTCTTTATGAGATTTCTCTTGTCCCAATGTGTTACATGAATAATAATCTTAAACCTTCAAAATAACAATAGCACTTGGATTTTCTTCCACATTAACTGCACTACATTTTTTGAACACATGCTAGAGATTTGGAGCCACATCCTTGTGAAAACTGAATCAAAGGAGCTTTGTTGATTTACACAGCCTGAAGACTTTTGTCTGTGTTCTGGGCTTTGCTGCTAGCCCCAGATTTCATGCTACAAGAAACCATGAGAGTTTCCATCATCACTGTGTAACTGGCTCTATGCTTCCAAAAGCTAGGAGAGCAAGAAACACAAACGGTCTGGAGAATATTAGTACTAGAAATTGTTTTAAATTAAGTAGTACAAAGTGCAAAGTATTTCACTTAGAAAACACTAACAAGAATTTCTGCTGGCAAAAGGAGACTCAGACAGAGCAAATGACTGCACCTCACACATGGCAGGCTAATACAGAGATGTGTCTAAACTACTGGCAATGACGTGGCTGTTAAAAAGGGACTGAAGTACCAGGTAAGACATGCAAAGCAGAGATAGAAAAATATTAATGATACTATGTCGGGCATCAGAAGGATCTCCTCTGGAATGCAGTGTACAATGCAATTCTTCTCACTCTTAGTGAAGATTAATTTAAGTGGAGCAAAAATGTATATGTGAATTTACTGGGAAGAAAGCAGGAAAGCAACCTGTTTCAAGAAAACAGATAGAAAGAGCTCAACAAGAGATGCTAGTGTCATGCCTCAGCCCTTGTGCCTGAGAGCATAATTTCTAGCTTCAGAAGCAAAAACGGCATAAGAATAATCCAGACCACCATCCTCTGGTCAGGCAACGGTTGATAGTTACGTGTAGACCCCAGAAACAATTGTTTCTTATGTCCTTTGAGATTTCACAGCTTGCTTTCTCACAAATGAATTTTAATACATCCGTCAGTCTGCTTTAGCTAGGAAAAGTAGCATACAGTATGCCACACTGAAACTATTTCCTATCCGCTCTCCATATGGATACCGTCAGAGTAAGCTGCTTCACAGAAAGATATTCTTAGTGGGAGCATAACAGCATCTGCGTGAGGATCGAACAGGAGATTAATTCTCCCTAACTGTAGGTGCCTAAGGTGTTTCACATAGAAGCCTAGTCGTATCCAGAGGGCAATCAGATTTTAGGTGGGTTGGAACACCCTGGGGAGATGTCCCTCTCTTGACTAGGCAGTGTGATTTGGCACTTGGATTTGGTGTTTCAGACAGTGTCTCTGTAACATCTCATAGGTGAATCCCTCCTCTTTGTGCAGGATTGCAGGTGTGCTGTGAATTCTCACCTCAATGTGAACTGACTTCAAGATGAAGATGAAGCCAGCATCAAAGAACAAAATGAATAGTTGCTTTGTCAATGATTTGAAGGCAAGAAGATTAGGTTTAAATTAACATTCCTACCCAAAATATGGCTTCTCAAAATGTATACTTTGCTATGAATCCCTTCCTCTCAGGGTGAGAAGATAGTAGTTAACTCATTCTAAGTTTCTTTACTGGTTGCTTCTACATGATTAATTCAAGCCTCTGAGGAAGAATTACTTCCAGGTTGACTTTTCAACCGGTTGGAATCTCTCCTGTCAGGATTATGAAGCTGTCTCCCACACAATTTAAAAGTCTCTTTGATGTAGCCTGTATCTTGCTTTAGCTGCACAGTAAATAACTGGGAAATTAAACTCTCCAATGGGGAGGGTATCCTGTGGTTACATGTATCTTAAGACTTGGTCCAAGAATTATTATTCTTGCTTTCCTCCAGTCTTGGTGATCTATAGCGCTTACCTCCTGTAGATTCCCCTTTGATTTTCATTCCTTTTGTCTTTATCCAAGAATTTCACTACCCTATTCTCCATTTTCATATTGTCGTCTGCTGGCATTGGAGACGTTTTTCACATACAAAACCATCCCTCCTCTGTCTCTTCCCGTTGTATTGCTTCTATATAAATCGAACCTGTCTGTACTGCTATTCTGGTTATGAGAATCATTTTACAAGGTTTCACTTGCACTCATACTTTCCATTATTTAGTGATATTTCTAGTTCTTCTTGCTTGTTTCCCATACAGCATTTCCATTCACATAAAGCCACTTTATGACTTTAGTACTTTTATTATTCATCTTCTATTTCAGAGCCTCAACTTCTGTCTTATTTTGCGTTTTAAAAGAACACACTTGAGTTTTTGGATTAAGTAAAAGCTTCTCCTTTCAGCTTGTTTTAAAGCCCACATAACAAGCCAATTTTATACCTGAGAAGTTGTCACTCTCTCTGTTTTAGTGGAGACCATCTAAGCAAAGCAGCCATCTCTCATCACAGAAGATACCCGAATGCTCTTTGATTCTAAAATCTTTTTCTCTGTGCTGTGGGAGAATATAGTGATCAGTATTTCGCATCTGTCTTAGCTTTTTTTTCTTTTCTTTTTTTTTTTTTTTTTTTCGTTCCCACCAATGCATTGTATTGGAAGGCTCTGTGAAAAAAAATAATAATAATAAAAAAAAAAAAAATAAAATCACCTGGGTTGATTTCAGCTTTGTTTCTTTCCTTGTTTCTCTTCCTTGATCTCTGAGGAGGTCTTTTATCTTCCCTAAACAAAATTATAGCTGTTCCTTAAGTCAGAGATTGCTTATCAGAAAAATCCCTTCCTTCTAAAGAAATAAATGAATAGAACAAAACTAGATGAATATGAAACAAATGTTTCACATTGCTGCAGTTATCAGTATGCTAATGTCCGTGCTCTGCAGTATTACTGTGGAAATACTGCGGTATTACTGTGGAAACGGTGATGTGGGTTACTAAAAGAAAGATGATCTACTGTCAAATGGCTGCCAAAAAAAGAGGGGTCAATTTCTTTATGAGACTTTCTATTAAAAAGAGCAGCAGAAAACTGAAAGTCCAATCTGATTCATACTGTTGCAGATTTTGAGGGCTGAGATCAAGGCATCATAACAGAATTGCAGCCCCAGCACTCAAGGAGATGTTCCTTGGCTGCGCAGATCACTGAAGGAATAAGCAGAAATATTATTTGTATTTTAACAGATAAATGTCAGTTAGCTGTTTTCCTGTTTTAACAGGGAATTTGAATGATGATTCCTGAGTTTCTCTGAGGTTGGTTCATTTAGAAGCACTCTTTGATATTTGTGAAATGCCACCTTTCTATGAATATAAGAGTTTGGCAAAGAACGAGAGAACTATTCATTAAAATTCAAAAGTACATAAATGACAAATAAGGAAGTAATTTAGAGGATGTACTTGGCATGTGGGGTGTGGAAACAAACCAAGTAGCCTACTGCAACTTTGACTGTATTTGAAGTTTTGTATTCAACTCATCCTTCTGATCCCAGGGGAGTCTGCAGAAGAAGCGTTTTCAGTCCTGTGAGAGGCACCAGGTGTGCTTTGTACTGAGGTCAAGTGATGGCCTCTAGACACGGTAAGGCCAGGGTAAAGTCTGAAAAGCTGGGCCATCTGCTGCTGCATGGGGGTGGTGGAAAGTGGCAACACTGGCAAAAACAAATGACAAAAGGGTAAATAGAGTGATGTAACCAAGAGCTTAATTTTTTATATCTATTGACACCTGAGACCAGGAACAGGTGTTGTCCAACTGATGGCATTTTTTTTCTCAAGAAGACATCATTATCTTTCCACAAGGATTAGAAGAGCTTGCTTTGCCTCTGCTGTTCTCAGAGCTAGCATGCCTATGGATATCATTTGAGCAGGGAAACTTGAGGAGGGCTTCGCCTTGCCTGGGCTAGAAGCCCAGGATGCTGAATGTTCGTTGGTATTTGTACATGGAATAGATAGATGAAACCTATACTGGGATCACCTGTATATGTCAACTGCACTGTCAGCATCTAGAAACAGAATGATTTCTACTCAAGTTCATGTTACCTACCAGGCAAAAAATGTCTCAGAGATGTCAAAGCCTCCTTTGCACAAGCAATCGTCTTTGCGTGCCACAGTGATTGTGCAGACTGCATTACATATCTGTGTTGCTGCCTGGAGTTTGCAAACATGCCTTAGCTCCCTTTTCACAGGCAGTCGCTTGCATAGGAAAAGCTAATGAGTTCAGAGGCAAGGACTGAAAATAAGCAGTATCATGAAAAAATATTGCAGAAGCTATCAACCCTACTTACAAAGAAAGAGAAATATCAGTCACTTATTCTTTCTCATAAACTCTTTGGTACACACTAAATCCAGGAATTACCTTTACTGGCTTGCATGCCATTTTGAGGTACACAAACAGCACGGTAACTTCATTGTTCACCACGGTAATTAAGTCACTACATTATCTCATCACAGTGAGTCACTTAAATGGCATCACTGTTGCAAGATGGGAAAATTTACCAAGCTGGAAAATTATGGGTCAGATTAACTCCTAGTGTAACATTCAGAAGTATTATGCCCTGGATACATTTGGCCCACCCTTTATAAATTAGATTGTGTTTAATGTGCTTTGGAGATGAGATGAATCAGACCTGGTGTTTGGAAAAAAAGAAAAAAGAAAAGAACCTGTCTCATGCTTTTAGTTTGCCCATTCCTTGGGGCAAATGGCTGTTGAAGCTGTGGAAATAATCCCTTGTTTTTCCAGAAGAGGACTACCTTGGCCTTCAGCAGTAGATCACCAAGAGAGTGTATCTTCCGTACCAGGTCATGGGAGTTCAGCGCAGAGTTGTACAGTAGAAAGAGCATGCCTGCAGTCCCTTAAAGGCATCAGACTGCTGTAAGTCAGCCATGCACATGGCCCTTAAAGGATAGCTGCAAGGTACTTAAAGCTATAACATCACACACAGAGGTCTGAGATGGGAATCGAGTTTAAAATATACAACTACATTTGAAACGTGGTTTAAAACAGTCCATGAATATGTATTTTTTAAAAGCCCCTGTGACTGAATTTTCCTTTTGACCATTATTTTACTTTTTTTTTTTAAAAAGAAGAAGAAACAGAAACTGTCAATACTGTAATAGTTTGTACTGGTGACTTGCATTGCCCCTGAGTGACAGCTCCTTAACTCAATTGCAGGAAAACATGGACATCACGCCCAGGTAAACATTCATTAACTTTTTGTGACAGCCCTTTTTAAATTAAAGGGGGTGGGGGGGTAAATGGCACTCAAAGTTGCTGCCAAATTTGTCAGCTCTGATCTTGTCCTGACGCTAAGCCCAAGCAGCATCTATAAGGTTTTGTTTCTGAGGACACTGGTGTGTTCAAATCAAAGTGGGTGCCACTGTTTCCAGCAGGCTCGGGGCTCTGGCAACCATTGCCACAGTGGCATTCCCAGCTGGAAAGCACGTGGAGCAAAACCCCTCTGTGGGTGCAGTGTGGTGCTCTCGGGTTTTCATTTTGTGGAAAGAGTTAAGTGTTTAAGGATGAGGGTTCAGGGAAGGAGAGTCTGAGCCTGTTGAACTTGTTTTTCTCCCTCCCAGAGCTGCCCAAGTTTACAGTCTGTGGCTCTATCCATAGGGCTTCAGACGGCAATAAAAGGGAGGCAGAGAGGTTCCCTGACAAAAGCCTGAAACCCTGGTATCTCTTTTGTTTTCACCCTAGTCTATGGCCACTGACATTACTCCCTTACACCATGGATGGATAATAAGCCCCCTTCTCAGGAATAGAAAAGCTCTTATACATTTTAATGTGACCTTAGACAGTGCTTTTCAGAAATCACAGGCACATCTGACTACACTTGAGGTTGAATTGAGCTAATGGCATTCACCTCATCTTTAGATGCAAAATTGGAAGATAAAAAGACCTTGATGTGAAAAGGAAAGGGGGGTTGTGGGGAGCGGGGGTGGGGGGGAAGAGGAGCAGATTAGAGATATTGCTTAAAAATCTTATGATTGCTAGTTGATAACGAAATGTCTCCTTCTCTTTCTAAAAACCCTATGGGCTTGCAAGATGTCCTTGCGCTTTTATTTTTAATGATAGAATCTTTTTATTCCCTGGCCAAGGAAATTTCAATGTTGCTGCATATGTGGCCAGGAGATACGTTGACCTTTAGCAAATCTTATTTTTAAAATCAGATGGAACAGTTATTGCAATATTCCAGCCCTGTAAGATTAAAAAAGAGCTTTCTTCCTCTGTAATCAGACGTGGATTAAATTTATTAAAGGTGCAGTATCTCTTCTTTAAATGACACTTGCCAGTCATATTGAATTCTAATAAGCCATTTGAAGATTTTGTATTCTCCTGCTTTTATTTTTTTTTTTTTAAGATGAAACCAAGGCATTATAAAAGAAGTGGGATAACTTATTTGACTAGCAAAGAAACTTGATGTTAACAGGAGAAGGGCAGCAGACAAAAGAAAGCAACTGAAACATTAATGAATGATAATGCTGAGCAATGAAACATGCAAAGGAGCATGCAAGGAGGAAATTCAATGTGGAAAATGCGTTTTAAGACTAGAGTAAATCTTCTCAGTGATAGAGGTGCAACGGCCACAAAAAAAGGCTTTAAAAAATTCAAGTGGTGTGTTTATTATAATAATTTCAGTTCTGTTTCTGAGCAGAACCGTCTGCCTGTTGGGTGCATATGCACGTTTGACAATATGAGACCAGTCAATCCTATTTAAATGTGTTTTTATTTGCTAAGTATGAAGAGTTGCTCAGGGTTGTCTGAACTGTAAGTAAAGCTATAATCCTCTCTCTTGGGAGTGTACAGAATGGCTAGATGGATTTCTTGACATTATTTTTGAAATTTTGAAAGCAAATTTGGGAAAATATTCAAGAGCTTCTATTAAAACAAATCTTTTCTGAGTTTTCATTGAAAATCATAGAATCGTAGAATTGTTTATGTTGGAAAAGATCGTTTAGTCCAACCACTAACACAGCACTGTGTTGTGGTTTAAGCCCAGCCAGTGTGAAGTCTACAACTAAAGCACGTCCCTAACTGCCATATATACATGTTTTTAAATACCTTCATAGATGATGACTCCACCACTTCCCAGGGCAGACTATTCCAATGCTTGACAACCCTTTAAGTGAAGAATCTTATTTTTAATATCCAATCTAAACTTCTCCTGGTGCAATGTGAGGCCATTTCCTCTTGTACAATTGCTTCTTACTTAGGAAGCTTTCTTACTTGCTCATCCAAGCCATGAGTAGGCAGTTTATCAAGGAGAATTCGATAAGAAATAGTGCCAAAGGCTTCACTGAAGTCCAGGTGGACAATACACACAGCCTTTCCCTCATCCACTAAGTGGGTCGGTATATCACAGAATGAGATGAGGTGAGGCAAGCAGTACCTGCCTTTCATAAACTCATGCTGACTGGGCCTGATTGCCTCATTGTCCTGTATGTGCCGCATGATGGCACTCAAGATGACCTGCTCTACAACCATCCCCAGCACTGAGGTCAGACTAACAGGCTTGCTGTTCTCCAGATCCTCCTTCTGACCCTTCTTGTAGATCAGTGTCATATTTGGTAACCTTCAGTCAGTTAGGACCTCCCCAGTTAGTCAGAATTGCTGATAAATGATGGAAAGCAGCTCAGTGAGTATTTCTGCCCGCTCCCTTGGTACCCTTGTGTGGATCTGTCCAGCCCCATAGATATGTGTGTGTCCAAGTGGTGTTAGAAGATCACTGACAGTTGAACTATGGGGGCTTCATTCTGCTCTCCATCCTTGTCTTCCTGCTCATGGGGCAAGGTACTTCAAGAACAACTTGTCTTACTATCAAAGACTGAGGCAAAGAAGGTGTTAAGTACCTTTGCCTTTTCCTCAACCTTTGTCATTATGTTTTCCCTGCATCCAATAAACAACGGATAGTCTCCTTAGCTCTCCTTTTGTGTTAATGTATTTGTAGAAACACTATAGTCTTTTATGGTAGTAACCAGGTTAAGCTCTGAGCTTTGGCCCTTCTAATTTTCTGCCTGTATAACCTCAGCACATCCTTGTAGTTCTCCTGAGCTGGCTGACCCTTCTTCCCAAGTTCATAAACTGTTCTTCTTTGCCTGAGCTCCAGCAAAATCCCTCTGTTCTTAACCTCTAAGTGTGGGTCCAAAAACACTGATGGCACAGGAAATGTGAAGTGTACAAGGACACTCAGGAGAAGTTTGTCATTAAGCATATCCATCTTTTCACAGTAATTACTGGAGTCTTAATTAGGACTCTGATCTATGCTCTCTGATTGTGCCTGGCAAAGGAACCTCTCTATCTGACCTTCCCAGTCCTACTTAGCCTAAATTTTTGGTGGTTCTGAACCTGCTTGTCAGAATCAGTCTGGATGTGTGATAATCGTGGTAGGAATCTTCATAAATGGCCTCCTGAAAAAAAGGCAAACATCCAGTTTTGCACCGCTGTATACAGAGCCCTGGGTTGCATTGCTTCAGCCCAGGGTCTGCATGGGATCTCAGTCAGGATGGTGCTGTACATGCACCAGGGCCACTGCCACTTCCACACCAGCATGGGGAGAAGCTGCCCAGCACCAGGCCCTGTCAAAGCACCTTTCAGCTTTCCACTCTGAACTTTCCAATTGTTTTTCTGGTTTCTATCTCTTATTCCCCAAGAGATGCCTGTTATTAGAATTATATATATGATAGTGTGATACACAGAGTCAAATGTATCCCCAGGGTGACTTTGCTGACACTAGTAGATTAGCCTGTGCTATAAATTTGGCCATTCCCATGATGCAAAAACCTTTTCTTTTTATCCTTAAATAAACATTAATTAAAAATTTTACATACAGAAAATATATGAAAGGAAAAAAAAAAAAAAAACAACCCAACTGCTCCTGCATTAACATTACAAGAAATACCACTTACAACAGTGAAGGCTAGGAAATTAAGTAATTCAAGCTAGTCTAGAAAATTGAAGCATCAATGCCAGCTAACAGGAGCTGAGAATTAACTACCTGACTGCAATTTGTTAGTCATATTATTCCCTTATGATTTTCATTATACATAGGAAAACAGCCCTGCTTTAAATGTGTGATTTTTTAAACCCAGATGGTTTAGGAGCCCTAAAAATTGTAAATCAAAACCAGAAGAGATTTTTCTCTTCGTTCTCTATCTCTCCCTCTTTCTCTTGTTTTTATTCTTTCTTGCTTGCTTTCTCTCTCAGTTTCTTTCGTTTTTGTTTTTTTCCCTTCCCTTTCCCTTTCCCTTTCCCTTTCCCTTTCCCTTTCCCTTTCCCTTTCCCTTTCCCTTTCCCTTTCCC
>JBCJKH010044472.1:0-42716 GCA_039877255.1 Loriculus beryllinus
CCACAGGTTGAGATAAGAACAGTTTAGTAACTAAGGTATAACACAAATCACTACTGCTACCAACAATAACAATAATGGATAAAGGAAATAACAAGGGAAGAGAATACAGCATCTCACCACCCACCGACAGATAACTCACCCCACCCTGCCCGACCGAGCACCAAGTGACACCTTCTCCAACCCCCCAGAGCACTAGCCCTTCCAGGTAACTCTCAGTTACATCCTGGGCATTATGTGCTGTGGTACGGAATACCTCTTTGGTCAGTTTGGGTCAGGTGTCCTGTCCTTGCTTCCTCCCACCCTCCCGTCCTCCCTGGCAGAGCATGAGGCTCACAAAGACCTTGCTCAGACTAAACACTTGAGGAATAACACTGCTGTTACCAGTTCTGTTCCCAGGCCGAAAGTCAAAAACATAGTGCTGCATCAGCTACTATGAAGAAGAAAAAATGACTGCTACTGCTAAACCCAGGACACCTTCTGAAGATAAAGAGCTAGAAGAAAGCCAGGACAAAACTACAACACATTGACATCACAGAAGCACATTAAGACAAGGTGATAAAAACTGCACTGTTCTAAACATTTTTCCCACATACAAAATACTATTTATTACACTTACAAAAAAACCAAAAAAATCTATTCCAAGTTTTTCTAGAACCAACTAGCTCTACTTCCCACTGACATTACCTTAACATTAGACTTTTGATCCCTGCATAATACAATTACTCCAAAGAAATGTTAACAGGCCAAATTCTCCACTATGCATCCATTAGCATACATAGTACATTTTAAACTGTTGTGATTAGAACAAAAAAGGAAATTACATTTATTAGCAGTATTAATAGCTTCAATTCTGCAAATTACTTTCATAAAATAGTGTCAAAATGAATTACTGCTTGTATGTTCTAAGTGTACGTTGCACCTTAAATATTCATATACCACATGCAAAATTCACATCAAGCATCATCAGGTATAAATGCCAAGGTGGTAAATAAAGATTTCTAAAAACATGCAAACAAAAAAAAACCCCACCCTGCTTTTGCCAGAATTAGATTTGGAGTTTAAAACTCAATGGTTACTTCTGAATAACTGTGCATTAAAAAATAAAAAAGATAAACCACAAAATCCATACTATTCCATGCAGCAATTCACTATCTCCTATCTGTGATTTCATAGGTTCTGCAACATGATTTTCCTCCATTTTAAGCAGAACATACTTTATACTAGATAAAGTACTACTATTTTCTGTTAATTTACTTTGGGTTTACAGAATTAATATAGAAGACCCACAAACAAACAAACAGAAAAAACCCTAACCTGAAAAGACACACATATAAATGATCAATGATGTCTGTAAACAAACAAATCTAGTCACAATAAAAGCAGCTAAGCATTAACCATGTAGCACTTTAAAACCAGAAACTCACACATTAAGGGAAAGTACTACAGAACACACATGCCAAGATTTCAACAAAGATTAAGGAATAACTTTGAAAAATTTCTCCAGAATTTTCTCAACCAAGGACAAAGTCCACCAACTTGAGAGGGCATCCACTGAAAACAAAACATTTTCTACAACTACTTGTATCCCAATTGCGCCAACAAAAAAAACAAAGTCTCTTTTTATTTATCTTTCAGACATGTTTTTCAAATTATTTTTCGATCCCTCTATGGAGTAAATGGGCAATAAAGACTTCCTAATCTATCTAGAATCTAATAATTTAGATGCTTCTTTAACACAGCTATGATTTATAAATGCAAAGTAGGTACTTCTGAACATCCAAACATTTTATACTGATGCTATAAGGATCAATATTTGATAAGCCAAATTAAGAAAGAAATATTTTACCCTACTCTGAAGCCACGCTAGCAAAATTAATCTATGGTACTATAAAGTTACTAGTGCCTCATAAAATTCCTCTTACGCTACCCCCCATTTTATATTCAACCACAACCATCCTACTCTACACAAAAATCTGGCATGAACATCTCTAAAGAGAGTGATAGAAAAAGATCATCTGATTTCTACCATAATGAAATTCATGCAATGCCTTTTTTTTTGACAAAAGCCATGAGTATTCCAAGCCAACATAAATGTTGAGCAAAAAAGTGCAATCTTACAGTAGCAGTTTATGCCATTAAAAATTATCTAGATTAATAACCTAAAAACCAAACCCAAGTTCATTCTTATTCTACTTACCAACCCCTGGCAAATCTGTAGATCAATATTCAAAGTAATGTTTTGCCATAACTGACAGTTCTTACACTCTTTTGAAATAATACCACTAACTCTTTCAACTTAGTCCAAACGACTGGTCTCTCCCCCCTTCACTGGTATGCCAGAAAGAGGATCTCAAAAAAAACTCACTTCTTAGGCTGCTAAGAAGTCAACTACCAGCCTCTCCCCTCTCATCTCCTTGGCCTTCCAAACCAACACTCTACCGTCTTAATCCTCTGTTACTCCAGAGTAGCTCAAGTTAAGTATGTTGCATCTGCTTAGCTCAGTTCTTTGCAAGAAATGGGAAAACAGCAAAAAAGCTGGATATATCACCCTACTAGGAAGCAAAGTGAAGGATGCTGTCCTGCAGCAAAATGGGAAATTTGGTAGTCACAAAGCGCTATAAAAGCAAGAGGGAATAGTTGAATACTTCCTGTTCCTTCAGACTAACTCAAGCTTAAAAGACAGAATCAAGTGCACCTCCAGAGCCTGAGCTTCTTGTTACTAAGAAGATAAGCAGAAATGTCACATAATTACACCAGTCATGGCTATGAAGTGTGCTGCACTACCAGCTGAGATCAGAAGATCACATCTGCATTCTCAGAGATCATGTACAAAGGACAGAGCAACACTCAGCTGTGAAACAATCAAATGTTTGGGGCAGGGCAAGCAGAAGAGAGAAAACAAGTCTGTCTGAAGTACATTAAAGAGCAGTTTTCCTAGATAAGAAAAGGCCAACATAAGGAAACAAATTTTCTCAAAACACTCCTGTGTTCTTTGACCCTACTATCAATTTCAATCTTGAAGTTCCTCCATGTTTCACATTCCATTTCCTATCACTGTATTCACATCTTTTTTATGCAGTTATGCCCGGTTTAATAAAAAATACGCAAGATTATTTCTGCATACTACTTTTTTTTTTCACGTACTGAATAATATATTATGTTACTAACACATAACTTGTACTTTAATGTATCTAAAGAGCTAAAATCATGGACAATGTGTGAATTCTGCAGTATTGGTAACAGACAAAACTAGAATTTACGTATTTATCACAGTTTTACTTATTAAATACATCTTAATCAGATTCTTCAATAAAATGTCTTAACAAAAGACTAAATCTGTGTCAACCTTAAAATTCTGTATTATTACATGTGTTTACAAACAAGAACAAAGAGGGACTGGGCTTTTTCTTCCAGTCAGCACACAAAACATCTCAAATATTAAAATCATCTTCATTTTGTAAGAGTTGGTCCTGGGACATCACCAAGTTTTAGTGCAATTTCTTTAAGGTTTCTAAATACCTACTGTCACTAACATCCATATGTTAGAACATGGCTCTACAAAAAGAACGTAGGAGACTGTATTTCCATGGTTAAGTTAAGCCTGTCTAACAGCTGCCATGGTCCTACTTTACGCCTGGTCCTGGTAGAACTAACGTTAAGGAGGAGGCAGGATTTTGTGCAAGTGTTCATACAGCTGAACAGCAAACATCTGAATTAAAAGTATGTTTCATTTTAACCCAATTCCCTGATTTGATTCACCACAAGCATTGCCAGTAAGAGACGGAGCACAAAAGTGGGAAGAGAAGACCCGACTGCAGCAGGAATGTGACACTACTTCTTGGCACTGCTTTAGGGCAACTAAAAAGAATTTTGAAATTTCAGCTCTAGGTGGCTGTCTAAACTATTTCTAACAAAACTGTTGCATCAGCCAGGGATACACAGAGGTATAACTGACACAGCTATGCTGGCATAAGCCCTGAGCACAGTTATACAATAATGGCTTATCTCACCAAGAGACAGTGTGGCTAAACTGGTAAAGCTATGCTATAAAAACTGCATACATACCAGCATAACCTGCACTCCCGTACTAGCTAAGGGCCCTTACACACTCATAAGCTACATCTACCTATGTAAGATTCTTACAATGCCTAGGAGCACTAATCATGGGCAGGAACTACAAGAACCAAATGAGTGCTGCTGAGATACTCAGCATCAGAATAGGCACACTGCAAGGGACTCCTGTTCTGATAACTCCATCCAGGAAAGCCCCAGTGAACAAGCAATTCTGCAGGAATGCAAGATGCATTTTCCTTATCTTTTATGCACAGTTCCGCCTTTGAAGCAAAACAACCGAAAACCCTGCAGATAAAAGTATGCTTTAATAATCAGTTTGAACTATACTTTGAATTAGTCATCCTATAAACACACAAAACCATTTGATGCAGACTCTGCAGTCAATTCTGTAAGGCAACCCTACTGAGGTTGCTAGTAATTCTACATATAAAGGAATCACAAGATTCAGCTCATTTTAGATTGATTATGCTAATTCACTCACAGTCCCAGAGCTTGAAGCCTTGCAGAAATAGCTCAGAACAGTTTTTCTGTACTAGCTTCCCATATGGACACCCTTATTCCAAAGTGGAGGCCATGAGTTTCCAGAAAGGGAGTAAATACAACACAGCTACCATGATTTCCATTTGCACATGCTACCTTATTTCACAATAACCTCCTGTACTTAAATACATCCTAACACAGCAAAAACTTAAGACTTTCTCACAGTTAACTTTCAGCTAAAAATAAAAAGCAATACATATTTCACTTGAACTAAACTACCTATTTAGGTAAAGCACGGACTACTGCATTTGTGGGCTTGGGATTTACACACACACACACACACTTCATAAAACACTGCACATATTCCAGAATCTGTTGATCTTACTGGCTAATAATGAATAGAAATACTGACATAATGAACACAAATTAGTTTTCTAGTGTTTTGTGGCAACAAAGGTAGACAGGATAGCCCCTATTAGCATCCTGATAGAAGAATGATACAGTACCAGCTCAGCTCTCTTCTATCTAAGCGTAGCCAAATTGAAGTTGTACCATATGACTGACTGTGGTTTAGTGGGTCCAACAATGCACATACACTAAATGAAGCTCCTTTTGTAGCCAGGGATATTCACATCGCTCTCCTGTGCAGACTCTTAAAATTCAGACTAAAGAGGAACAATCCATGGCCTGTTGTCTAACAACAGAGTACAATTCTGTTACAACATGTTAGATAACAGACACAGATCTGGTCCTCAAACAAGGTTACTTTTGATGCTTACAGATGTACTCAATTTATTATGCAGATGCTATTTTACTAAGTACTCATGGCAAGCATATTCAAGTGCTCCCAATTCAAGTATTACAAGTATTAACACTGATCCAATCTGAAGGGAAAACTCTAGATAAGTCAGGAGCACAAAAGTGGACTACATCCCTAGAGTGCCTTATAGAATACTATTTCTCAAAATTCACACTCTTTGCCATAACAGAACTAAATTGCTTATTTTCCTTATCTAAATTGCAGCAAAGTTTTACCTAGTTAGAGACAAAAGATAATCTGCAATTATTAAGTTTAACCAAAAAGCATTTTCTCAATTTAATACCAGCACCAATTACTAGTGTAAAAGTGATGAAGTACAGTAATGACAACTATCCTTACTAGGATTATGAAACAAGCTAGAAACCATTTAACAGCTGAATAATTTAAGAACTACACTAAGTATCTGCACTAGCTTAAGAAGTTTAATGCAAACAAAAAACATTAGACAACTCAGAACTGGAATGTTAACCAGCACTTTCTTGCAATTTATAGTTAACACAAATTTAGTATGCTAAAACATAAACTCTATTTAAAGTTCATACTGAGTAAAATGAACTAACCTTAGGGCTCGTACACTTCTTTCCTATTAAATCCAAACTCCTGGAAATAAACACAGAAGAATGAATGCGAGACTGGGAAGGTGAAAGGATTGGCTCATTCCTACTACTCCTTAGGCCTATGAAGAGTTGTGGTCAGGGGGTACCATCTGACAGCTGCATCCTAGCCTCTAATCCTAACCTGACTCAGTCCTGTCACCAGATACTACTCTCTTTCCTCAGGTTTTTAAGAGATTACCAGAGACACTCAGATGACCCTGACTCAAATGGAGATCAAGTATTTTTTCTGGTTTCCACTTATTCCCAAAATCTTTCAGATTCTGTCAACCGATATGTAGACCACTTACTATATTCCAGTCTAATATTGATACATGTTAACATGAAAATATGTCACTAATGGAATACAAGGATGAGCAACAGATACTGCAATCTCTTCATGAATATCCCCACTACCAATACTTGGCCAGCTCACAGCTCTGGTCAAATGATTACTAACATTGTAAGTTAAGTATTTTGTATCACAGATTTAAGTAGTATTATGAATACTAGTGCTTATTAGCATCTACATGATACTGATCCTAAAAGTCCAATGGTATATTTGTAGAACTTGAAAAACTGATACATGGTTCCACTAAACAGGTGTAAAACTACAAGTAAAATAATAGAAGTGAGAATAATAAGCAATTTTCTTAAAAACTTCCTAGTAAATGCATTTTGTTTTGAGCCAACTATTCTTTAGTTACCAAAAAAGTGACTTACAGACAAACTCATTTGAAAGCAAAAGATCTACAGATCCTTTCTGCATTATTTTCCAGTACAAACTTGAAGATACAACCACACATCATAGGTGGAATTATGAAAACCAAAGAAGCAGAGTAATGGTAGTTCAGTACCCTGTTTATATAATTATAGAAAGCTGGTCTATATGTCTTGCCTAAAATCATAGGCATGGCCTAAAATACACAGCAAACAAAATTCTTTTTGGCAATGTACAAAGGATCTCACAAACAACTATTTCAAAGTTGAGATAATCTTAACATTTCAGAGAAAGACAGCTGAAAGAGGTATTACAGATCTCTCATCTGTAGCTTCAGGTTCCAACCCAGAACTTGCCTAAAAGC
This sequence comes from Loriculus beryllinus, assembly GCA_039877255.1. Lineage (NCBI taxonomy): Eukaryota > Metazoa > Chordata > Aves > Psittaciformes > Psittacidae > Loriculus > Loriculus beryllinus. The sequence continues at coordinate 7,053 of JBCJKH010044472.1, forward strand.
CCCGATAACTTCACATCTACCTGAAAAATTCAGCCTCTAATTTGAAAAGGAAGATGATTCATTGTTGTCTTCCAATAGAGGAAACTATTCTGAACTAAAAGGAACAAGCCAACTTTAAAAGTCTTCAATTTGCTTACAGGGGAAAGTTTTACCAGGTGTGGCCAGAGTCTTGGAGCCTCTCTCTGTATGTTTTATTTCATAAACAGAAAAAACATTAAAAAAGAAACATACTGGAAATATACAATCATGTAGGAAGAAACCTGCATGGCCTCTAGTCTACCTCCTGCTCAAAGCAGGTCCAATGAGAGGCTGCTCAAAAATTTGTTTAATTTTGAGTATCTCCAAGAAGAGATACCACAATCTTGCTGGTCAATCTATTTTAAGTGTTTGACTACTATCCCTGTAATTTTTCTCAGTATCTAATCAGAATTTCCCATGTTCCAGCTTGTGTCTATTGCCCCTCATCCTATCCCTGTGCACTTCGCCCACAAGCTTGGCCTCTTCTCCAGAGCCTCTCCACATGTATTTGTGGGCGACAGGAAGATGTCCCTTCAAACAGTTTTCTCAACATCAGTTCTCTCATCCTCTCTTCACACAACATGTACTCCAGCCCCTTAAACACCTTGGTGTTCTGCTGGGCTCACTCCAGCATACCAATGTCCTACACTGGAAAGTCACAGACTGGACAGAGTACATCACACATGGCCTCATAAGCACAGAAGAGAGGTGAAGAATCACTTCTGGCAACCCACTAGCTACATTCTAGATAATGCAACCTAGTATGTGGTAGGGTTTCTTTGCCACAAAAGCACTCCTGAATCACATTCAACTTGCTCTTCACTAGGTCATGCAAGCAGTCTCCTGCTAGCCTGCTTTGTTTCCAGTCAGTCACCAGTCTGTATGCACTGCTGCATAGTGCTTTCTCCTCCCAGAAGCAGGACTTGGCTCCTACTTCTGAACTTCGAAAGGTTCCCATCAGCCCATTCATTTATCTAGCCTACTAAGATCCTTTTGCATAGCAGCCGTGCACTGCACTCCAATGCACTGACACTCCCCCCACTTTTGTATGATATGCAAGTCTTTTGAAAGGCTGAACAGAGATTGGTACCGACATAATACAGTTTAAAAGTTCTCATCTTTACACCTTTTTAACTTTATAACTTTTAATTAACTAGGCACACTTTAGCTTTATTTGTACAAACAGTTGTCCTGGTTTCAGCTGGGATAGAGAGAATTTTATTCCTAGCAGCTGGTACAGTGCTGTGTTTTGGCTTTAGTTTGAGAACAATGCTGATAACACACTAATGTTCTAGTTGTTGCTAAGTAGCACTTACCCTCATCAAGGACTTTTCAGCCTCTCATGCTCTGCCACTGAGAAGGGGCATAAGAAGCCATGAGGGAGCAGAGACAGGACATCTGACCCAAATTAGCAGAATGGATATTCCGGACCATAAAGCATCATGCTCAGTCTATAAATCGGGGGCAGTTGGCTGGGAGGCACTGATCCCTGCTTGGGAACAGTCAAGGTATCAGTCACTGGATAGCAAGCAATTGTATTGTGTATTAGTTGTTTTTCTTGGGTTTTATTCTTCACTCTCTTTGTTACCTCCCATTACTATTATTGTAATTACTATTTTATTTTACTTTATTTCAATTATTGAACTGTTCTTAACCCAACCCAATTCTCCTCCCTGTCCCACACAGGGAGTGCAGGGAGTGAGTGAGCAGCTGCATGGTACTTTAAGTTGCTGGCTGGGGTTAAACCACAACAACAGTCCCACTGCACTCACAAAACTTCTACTAATTTCAGCATGACTGTTCTTACAGACCAAAAGTTAACCATACGTATTGGCAGAAAATAGATACTGTTTAATAAAATATCACTGATTCAGAAGATGTAACAGAAGACGTCTCATTCTTATACATTTGCATTGGCTCTGTATGATAAATGAGAAGAAAAACAAGCATCCACAATTTCCAACAGGGCCTTCTAGCAATACTAAAGCACAATTACTACTAAAAGTTTCCACCTTGGTGAATTCAACTTCTAGTACCCAAGACTGCCCAAATATAAACAAGACAAAGTAAGTTTTTCTGAGCCTAAGATTAAATGTTTATAGCTTTTCCAAATAGCAAGAAAATTTCAGAGATGCCTCTTAGCATCTTTCTGTAGACTGACACAAATCGCAAGACCACTACACACAATGATAACAGCAAACACCAGAGCTAGAACTAGAAACACCAGAACTTTAAAAGCCTAAGAAGGGATACAGTATGGCTGGATACTGACTACTGGGATACAGACTACTGTTACCTTTTCCTTCTCCCTTCCTCCTCTAAGTTATAAAAGCTCAGAGCGGACCTCAAAACAAATACCCACTTCCTTCCACCTTGCCATTAACCTACTGTGTCCACTTGAATGCTGTTTTGGATTCAAGCAAGTTACAAATTTTAACTGCCAATTCAGATATCTGTTCATGCAGATATTCGTATTGCACAACTGCAGTCAAGTTTAATTTACTCTCAGCTCTATCTGGGTTTCCATCCCATGCGGATAAACCCGTCTCTTAATATTTGTAAGAAAAGAACATTCTGTGGTAGAGATACCAACTCTCTTCTTGTTAGGAGGAAGCTATGTTTCCCAATGCATTACCTTCCATACCAGAGTAGAGGTTTCACTGTAAAGAATCTATTAGCCTCTTACTTACAGATGGCCAGGGAACACCTTACATTCCTACATGATAAAAGAAACTGGATAGCCAATTAAATAACAAGTCCTTTGATGCCAGCATAATATAATTTCCTTAAAGCATAACACTGATGCTCTATTAAAATATGAAAACAAGTCACACATCGTTTAATACCTGGTGAATTTCAACCACTTCTCAGCATCAGTGTTTAAGTGACCACAAGATGTTTCAACACATTTCTATCCATTGTTAAATGCCACACTCCTCCTCTCATAAGATAGCTGCTTATAAACAGACAGCAGGTAATTTGCTACCCACTGCAGCATACCAGTAACTCTGTTTTGAAATAGTATCAGTTAATCTTCACCAAAGCATTCTCCCACTTACCAAAAGTGGGATACTATTCTCCCTCCATCAATTTACAGTTTCTCCATCACACTGTAGCCTCATACTTTTGTTCAAAAAATGCTCTTCAGCTTTAGAATTTCAGCTCATAAAATTAATAAGGAAACAGATGAACGAAATGACAGTAGAGAATAAATTTGACCAATTGATGCCTTGCCTAGACTAGGATTTGAAGTATGATCTAATATACTGCCTAGTCATTTTAGACTTTTAATACAAGCACAGTACAGTAGCCTTAACACATATTTAACCAGTCAAGTTATTACCCAGACTAACTTAATAGCTTCATCTTTGTTAAAGATGCAGGACCTCATCTACCTTCAAGTTTTAAAGCTTTTTCCACACACAAGGGTGAAGAGTTTTATTTTATTATAATACTTTGGAGAGCATTCCTGACAAAGACATAGTTATTTTGATCTATTTAATTCTAGTATTAAAGAGATGCAAAGTTACAAGGAACTCTCTTAAATATACAATATCCCATTCGTAAGTTAATGTGTAGGGCTTATAATAAACCTAGAGATAATAAAGCAAGCAGACCAAATACATTTCTCTTGTTTAAGTGTGAAAAGAATGCTTTTCCAAAACACGCAAGAAGCCCCAGTTTCAACTTAAAAAAAAAAAAAACCCCAAATAAAATCCTTCATAGCTTATCTGTAAACCAAAGAACAAGACAGTCTAAAATACACATTTTGGCAATTTCCCAGAAATGCCATTTAAGTCAAGGAAATAGACAGAGCTAAGTAACATGAAAAGTACACTCTGTCAGATGAATAGCAAGGAGCCACCGCATCCTTGACCAAGAATACGTAGATCCTTATGCACAGCAAAGATAAACACACTTTTCAGAACTCTTTCTTCACTGATATTTAGAATTGAAATTTGGTGCTCCCAATATGTACTTCAAATGCAGGAGGAATTAACTGCTATCCAGCTGTAAACACATTTCTGGTTCCACCATTGTATTTCAGTCCAAAAGTGAGCACTATAAGAAGCTGAATAATAAACTTCCTACGTATCATTTCCAGGCACGCCTGCCCCTTTCCCAGGTATTAGTGTTCATACTGCACATACAAGGAAACAGGGGTGGTTGCTCTTCATATTCAGATATAGCTCAAAGCACCAAATCAAGAGCAATTTAAGTGCAGACATTGTGAGCCACCCTGCATTTGGAGAGGGACTCAGAACTTCCAAATAACAGATTCAGCATCACCATTCATGAAAAAGTTGTCTTTAATTCTTTTCTAAGAAAACAAAAAGTTTAATAATCATTTAAGTATACAAAACACACAGAAAAACACATTTTTCTCCTCTGTGATTCGTAGTATTTAGTTACACCCCTATTCACCACCTTACTCCATATGCTTTCATGCTCAGCGATACTAACACCATAGTTTGACTGCCTCTGAATGTACAAACATTCACAAAAACTTTGCTTGCAACTTGGAAAACCATTGAGTAACACTGAAATTTTGCATTCAAGATAGAGGAATTTGTGTAGTCTGTACACATAAATTTTATACATACTGCTGTATCAGCAAAACACTCATATTTAGCTTCCTAATGGTAGAAAAAAGAAGTATCAAATTCTTCACCATTGTAATTTTAAAATTCCATCATTTTCATTTCATAAGAATTGTGGCCTTATTTTTGGGAAGCTTTGGGCAGCTTAAAGGCTACTTCACAATATTATTTATTTCCAACATTCTGTACCAAGCCCTTCAACACACAGACTAAACAAATGGTTTAGTCTATGCACTGAAGCTCACTAGATCCAACCTTTGCAGTAAGAAAATTTAGCCTATATCTCCCCAAAACCTGTGCCAATCACAGTTTCTTTTTCTACATAAAGCAAAGGGAAAGGGTCTTGAAGCCTTTAGACAGCACTTTCAAATAAAGACTTCTTTGTTCCCATAATACCAGCCTGTCATACGAGGTACAAGGTCTAGATTTTCTAGCTTTGGTATAAAGGTGTCCACCTAGAAATTTCTCCTAGTTTACAGGCAATTCTGTATTCGCTGTGGAACAGCTTAGCTCAATCAGCCTGGGCTCTGAAGACAGCTGTAAAACAAGGCCCTTACATTTTTCTAGGGGCTCATTCAAGCTGCATAGCAACAATGCTGTTAGCACACTCAACTGAAAAGCACATCAACTACTGCTGCCCTGAACATGTTTTCCTTGTATCACTAGTATCCTTCAGAAATTATCCTCTTGACTTCTCTTCTGTGAATATGTCTAGATTTCTAAAACACTTGCTTTAGGAGTTGCATATTCCCATTAAAATTTCACAAGCATCTAACCTGCAACATCATCCCAAGTAGGACGACAATGACGACACAACCATTAAAACCTATCTGGCTGATGTTCACCAACTCAGACACAGCAGAATCTGCACTAATGTAACCCTGCAAACGCTGATATATAACCCCCCAAACTGACCAGAACTTCTTCCATGTGCCCCTGGAAGTGGCCAGCTTCTCTTACTAACCACCTCAGAACTCACTGTTCAGGAAACGAAGTAACACGACTGAAATGAGGGAGGCATTAAAAGCATCCATCTGAAGGTGAGTAAGCCTGCAGTGGGATAAAGGAAGTTCTGTATTAAAGTAACCTAAACAAATAGGGATCTCCTTGCAACCCTGCAAGAGAAACTAATTAAAGCCACGCTCTGCAGCCTCCGTCCCTGAGCGGAGGGATGAGCTACAGGGAATGTGCGAGACCACGAACCCCTCCAATTCGCTTCATCACCCCCCGACTCGCACAGAGAGCCCACACCATCCCCTTCCCGCGGCCCTTCCCCCCACACCCCACCCCCCCCGACCGAGAGGCGCGTGGGCCCGACCGCGCGCGGGCGGCGGCACTCACGCGCGCGCGGAGGGACGCAAGAGGGCTCGGTCCGGGGGCGCCCCGAGCCGGGCAGGCCCCGCCCCGCAGCCTCCGGCCTGGCACCGCGCTACCGGGTGGCGAGGACCCTTCCCGGGGGCCTGCCTGCCCGGCCGGCCTGCTGGACCGTGCCCCCCGCGGCCAACGCCGCTGCCACCGCCGCCACTACCACCACACTTCCTGGGCCTGGCCCGCTGGCCCCGCTTCTCTCCTGGACGGCCGGCAGCACCCGCTGCCCGTTGGGGGAGGGGCTCCGCGGTCCCCTCCCCCCCCCCCAAGCGGCTGGCGGGTCCCGTCTCCCCGGGAATCGCCATACCCCTCCCCGAGGCCGTGGGACGGGCCCACCCCCATCGTGGGGAGGTGGGGCTGAGGGGGAAGCGGGGTCCCCGCGCAGGCCGGAGGGGCACCCACACCTTCCCTCGCTGCCCACACTCATGCACATACACGGGGAAGGGTGGTGGCGGCACGCAGGGGTAAGGGGAGAGGCTCTGACCTCCTCGCTCTTGAGCACCTCCTTGAACTCCCGCTTGATCCTCTGCACCGCAATGTTGGCCATCTCCGCAGCGGGCACCCACTCGCCGCCTCCGAGCCGGGCCCAGCGAGCTCCACCGCCGCTCCCGCTGGATAACTCCCGGCCCCAACCAAAATGGCGCCCGCGCCGAGCATGCGCGCTAAAGCAGGCGGCTCTGCCGCCGCTGCTCAGGAGGGGCTGCCGGGTGCGCGGAGCGGGTACCGGGGTTCCCCGACGGTGGGGGTCGAGCTCTGGCTGGCGCGGTGGCTGCAGGCGCGCTTGGCCTGCCACCCTCTGCTGCCCCCGAGGGTAGAGTGCTGCCTCCTCCTCCTTAGGAGGTGGGGGGGGTTCGCGTCTCTCGCTGCCTGCCCCGGGAGACGCCTGCCTTCCTGCCGCCGCTCGCCGTGTCCCGGGCCGGGTGGGTTCCCCGGCGGCGCCTGGCAAAAGCGTGAGAAGAAAAGTCTGCAGGTAGAGCCCTGCCGCCGCTGACGGCGGCGAGCCCCGGAGCAGGGCTAAGGCGGTTGCGTTGTCATGGCTCCCGCCGCGGGCAGCGCGGCCCGCCCGGCATTGTGGCCCAGCGGCGGGGAGCCCTGAGGCACCGGACCGGGAAAAGGGGTGAAGCCGTGCCTTCGGGAGGGCTGCGCCGGCGGCTGGGCTGGACCAGGGGGGTCCTGAAGTAGCAGGGGAGAAGTCTGAGGTGCCACTGAGGAAACAGCTGGCTCAAGGAACAGCTGTCACGTCTCCTGCTGAAGTCCCGAGCAAAAATAACCACGGGGGGGTTTACATGCCTTGAGACCGCTCAACCTGCCCAGGCAGCAGTAGGCATCCAATTTTTTTCCGCTCGCTGGAGAAAACTGCAGCTTCTCACACATTTCTTCTGGCCCAGCTCCTTGCCCTCCTCCCACCCTGGCCTTTCCCTTGGAGACGCGGCTGCCTCCTCACACGGGACAGGGGGAGCATACAGGCCCGGCAGGCCCAGAAGCAGGCACCTCTGAGCAGGCAGCATAAGGAAATTTTTACGGATTCCGTTACAAGATTTTAAAAATAGAGTAAAAGGTGAATGCCAGTCCTGTCTAATTGACTGTTACATTTTATTGCAGAAGCAAACTGCAACCCACAGATATTGCTGTGTTTAAGAAACTGAAGTAGGGGACCAGTAACCATCCCTGCTAGCCTGAGGTGAACAAAATACAGTATGGTATGGAAAACTGTAGGCACATTTTCAGAGGGGAGCATGAGATTGCATTTACAACTGTTGTTTATTCAGGAAGTAGAGGCTTTCAAGACATTAAGGTCTATAGAGAGATTTTACAGTGCCTCTTCTTAATGGTGCAGTGCAGGAGGACAATGTATGCACATTTATCTCAACAAACATCTGCTTCTGGTATGACTGTGGGCTGCAAATGCTGTTTATTTATCTCCATTAGTATACACAACATTTTGACTATTATGTACACAGCAAAGAAAGGTCCAGCTGATAAAATACCTGTCAATATAATATATACAAATGTATGTAGTCCTTTTACTGTGTGCTTGTTCTTCCTCTGTGGTTTGGCTGGAAAAAGTCCATTTTCCTGCAAAATTGTTGTACCATGGGCATCTGTTCATTGAATTAGGCCACCTTCAGACCAATACTTGTTTTTAATGCATTACACAGTGCAGTTTTTCAGCTGCGGTTTTCAGTACTTTTTTGAGAAGGACCATTTTGCATTAGGCCTGATTTTTTTTTTTTGATGTCTTGTAGTGCAAGCTTGGGCCTTCATCTTTGAAATAGTTTGGATGTCTAAATCCCACTGGTAAATCTTAAGCTCCTTTTGATGAGGTAGGCCTTGGATTCTCTGTGCCTTCTGTGGGCCATAGGCTCTTATTTGTAAAGTGCAGGTAATAACTTCTCTGCTTCTTAGAGCTCATAGATAGAAGTTAGATTCATGGTGTGATGAGCTCCTATTGAGAACTATAGACAAAAGTTATAAAGGTATTGCATAAAATCTCTGAGTTAAATGCCTCTTGTACTTTCAGACAGCTCATAGAAAGAAGCTGAGCTTCTAATATTTAGATTACGCTCTGAATGGAGTGGAAAACATGACCTTTATCAAGCGTCAGAATCCTTTGTGTTCTTGTTGAGTACACTTGTATGTTTTAGGTAGTAGACATGCAGTAACCGCCACAGTAAAGGGCAGTGATTTTGCCTGGTTTGTATCTAGGTTCATTTTCATATGCTCATTTGGATTACAAATGTCAGAGTCTGTTACTGCAAAAAGCAAATCAAATTAATATGAATTACTGTATCTCTTTTCCTTAATGCACCACACTCCTTTCCCTTATCCTTAAATAGGCATCTTTCAGTTATCTCACAGATGTGTCATAGTCACTATGTATTGTGTTAATTTTATCTTTGGTAAAGGATAGATACAGAAAGACTTCTGGGGGATAGAACAGAGTAGTAATGAGTTTGGCCTGGATGAAAACACTGCATAAACATCAGTATCTTATGTAATCATCATGCTGGGGCTATCCTTGTATATCTCCTATGCTGTTTTGGGCTTTACTAGAGTTTATTATTTTACAGAAGACTCTACACAGTTTTAGCCAGTACTGGGCCATAGTGTAGCTGTCTTTGAATAGGCGTTGAGCGGTTTGGGTTTTATTATAGTCCTGTGTCTATTCCCTGAATTAAGTTCTCATTAGTCTTTCACCCTTAGAAAAATCCAAACACAAAATGTAAAACTGTAGTCCCTTGAAGAGAGTCAGCCCACTTTTTGAATTACGGAATTTTGTAGTATATTTTAGTTCAGGAGATAGTTCTTTCATTGATCCCATCATCAATTTAGCCTTCTAACAAGCAGTTCTTTCAATAGCAGCTTTCACAAACTGGCTGCAAATTGTTCCATACTTTTGCCCATTGTACTCATCATAACTAGTAGAGTGGCAGGTACAGTTCTGGTTATACATGCATTATTTAGTGTGTTTGGCATGCTGCTTTGAAATATTTTGGGAAGTGGGAGCAGGAAATATGGTGTCTGTTACTGCAAAAAGCAAATCAAATTAATAATGAAGTTCAAACTATGTAAGATTACTGCAGGAGGAAAGTTAAAAGGATCAGTGCCTATAAAGATCAGTGATTGTAGGACTTCAGCCCAAGCTCTCAATATAGAAAGGCTGTAAATATTCATTACCTGAAGCTAGGATAACCAAAAATCCTAAATAATGTATCTGCTCCGTGTAATATGGGATATATTATCTATCCTGAAACTTGTATGTAGGAAAGTTCTCCTTATTGTAATGGAAAAGTGGCACTTGTTTATACACAAATTGTACATGTTGGACTCACTGTCCATATAGAACAGTCACCATGTGCGTGGTTTATCTGTCTGAGACTAGGGATGCCCCCCAGCCCCAGTACACTGCCTGGGGCACCCACGATGCTTATGACAGCCCAAAGTCTGATTATATTTCTGTTAAGATTCTTCATGATGTTTTTCTCATGTACCTATTTTCCCAATTTATTTTGTTCATATCAGTAGGATATGTTTCCATTAGAATTATTCAGAGGTAATTTGGAATTGTTGAGATTGCTGTCTGTGATTAGGAGAAAATGCCATTTTTGAAACGATGACTTTCCAGCATGCAACATTCTGATCCTCTTTTGCTGCTTTTGCATAACAAGACTCATCCTCTCCTCATTTTGTCCTCTTTTGTTTAGAAAAATCAAAAATGTTAGGCTTGATCTTTCATTGTTGCTGGAGCATTTCATATTGGAGAGGAGAGCTGTCTTAGGAGATATGTATATTGATTTCAGGGGGTTAACCTGTAACATATTTTTGATTCTTATTTTGTTTATTTCATGAAGCATCTATATGAGGATTTACTTTGCGGGCTGTATTAGTATTAGCAATTACTTTGCATTTAAATGTTCATATGCTCATTTATGATAATGTTTTATTAAAAAATTTAGCAACAAATAATATCCATAAACCAGGTTATTTTTAAACTTAACCTTCTTTCTCAACCAAAGGTACACTCTTTCTGTCATTCCAGCATTTAACAGAGGGGCCTACATGCCAGAAGTTGTCTTTTTTATCTTCATATCATGTAGCACATTTCAGAGACTACAAAAAAATTTAGGCTGCACATTTATTGTCTGTCATCTTGTGTTCCTGTTATGGCAGCGTCTGGATGACTCAACTCATGCCGAAGATTAGCTTTATCATAAAAATAACTAACTGGTTGTGCAAGTTGTCCGAGTATGACTTGTCATCTTACCTTTCCTGTTCTTCCTATACGTGTCCACGTCCGGTTGTGCGGCCAGGTGTAAGAGTGCCCTCTCCTGGGCGAAACCGGGCGCACTGGGTTGCTCCCGTGAGACGGATCTTGTTGCTGGGAGCTCTTTGCCTTACAAAGAGCTCAGGGCGCGGCTGCTGCCTTGTCCGGCGTTCCCTTGTAAAGATGTTGAGGAAGAACCCGGAGGAGGAGCAGCATGCAGAAAGTTGAAACAGTAGAACAGAAATTGTTCTGTGTTCCTGGCAGGGAGAGGAGGTATTCACTCATGATGTCTGCACTTTCCAGATCGTATTTTTCATGTCATTAGCAACTTATTGATATGCTTAAAAGGGCAGTAAGTGTACCAACAAAACATCAGTTATCTGAAGTCATTCAGTTTGAATTCACATGATGCAATTCATCTGACTTAGTGGAGTTAGATCAGAAATTAATTCGGCTATTGATTTTACATCAGTCTATGGCTTAAACAAGATTTGGCAAAGTTTTCATTAAATAATGCATGTGCAGAAGTTTGTTGGTAGTTTAAGAGTAACACCCTATTGTTCTTCACTTGTTAAGGGCTTTTATTAGAAATTGACAGGACACCCTGGACTTTTCATTGATTTGGTGGCCTGGCAATATCTCCTAAATTCATGCTTTATCTGAACCTGATGTTTTTGGTAGGAAAACCTAGATACAAACAGCCCCAATGCCTCTAAGTCTGTTAGGAAAACAGACTTAAACTTCCTCTTCTTTGTGGAGGGGTGGTTTTCAACTGATGCTACATGCACCTGAGGGCCTAGGGCCTGTGTTGTAATTCATAAAAGGCAAAAAAAAAAGCAGTAAAAAAAAGTGTGGGTTCAGCTGTGAGATAGTTCTTGTAATTTTGCAGGAGGCCCTGAGTTAATATTCTTAATGAGCATGTACCTTGCAAAATCTGGCATCAGCAGACTGACAAGTTGACTAAAAGAAGCTAAACACATTTCTGACAAAGGAAAAGGTGCAAAGCTATGCTCCTTTCTTACAAATAGAAAATAGTGATCTTTTAGAGGGTACTTTCAAAATGAAAGTAAGATGGGAATATAGGAATAGTTTTTACAACCTAACATGGCTATTATTATTGTTAGTTTAATGAGTATTAGAGTTCTAAGGGAAGAGAGGATTTAGCCAATAATATAAAGCATGTAGTCACTGTGCTACATTGCTGGTAGATTGTTTTCTACTCAGAAACATTTTCTGCCCTGAGTGAAGTATTTGTACCATTTTAAGCACTTTGTATTACCACCTATTAATGTAATAACTTACAGTACATTATCAAACCTATGTAACTTTGTTTAGTTAAATACTGCAGTCTTCATAAACCGTGACAAAGGGATGTAAAGGTCCCTTAAAAGGGCAGCTGGACAGCTTTTTCTGGCCAGCTGGATGACATCTTCTTGTCATGCCTGTGGGATCTGTGACTGAATAACAATCCCTGCAATTTTAATGACTGTAGGGGCTGAAATCAGATTCATGATGATGCTCAGAAAACCTTGATTTCATAAATGTCATTAGGACTGAAGTACATAAGACCTCGAAGCTGGAAGCTTAAATTGGTTGTTCACTGAAGTGGTAGCCAGGGAAGTACCTACATGCAGCAAGTAAGTAAGAGAGAAGATAAAGTGGCAGTAATATTTTGGAATGATTGCTCTGTGTGGAGTTAGTCTCTCATTAGGACAGTTGAGTTTAGAATTAAAACTGGAACAGCAAATTACTATGAAGCATTAATTGAATGAATATGGAAATCCAGAATAAATACAAAATTAAACCAGCTTCCTTTCGAGGAAAAGCAAACTCGGTCACAGCCTAATTACACAGCATTGCTAGTGGTCTTTAATTGCTAAAATATTATCATATTCCTGACAGTGTAGTTAAGCTAACTGCTCGAAAGCTCCTTGTGTACAGAGTGGTCCAACTGACAGCATGTAGATAAAATTTGCATCTCCAAGATGCTTCCATCTGGCTTCCTGCCTCTTCCTTTGAGGAGACAGACAACACTTATTTAGGGAGTGTATGTTGCAAACTGTCCTTCTACATCATTGCCAGGCCTTCTCAGGAGAAAAGGGTGAGATGAGAGGTTTTGTCCTCTTCATGTGTGTAACCTGAGACCTAAAGCAATCAATGCAGGCTGCAGAGAGGTATGTGCAGGATCAAGCTCCTGCAGGCATATGTGTATGGTATATATGCTCCCAACTCAGAAAAGGTTTCCAGCTGTAAAAGAACATGGATTAAAAATGTATTAATAACCATAGTATAATGCAAGAATATATGCAGCAAAATTGGAAACATACTAGAAGCCAAACCACAGGGAGAACATACTCCAGTATACTTTGCAGTGAATGTTACGAATCCCTTCAATATTCTGTTTTGTAAAGCACAAGACTTTTTAGGGGTCCTGAAAGGTAGGAAAATATATTTTTTTTAAATAAAAAAGAAATCTGGAGCTCTTGTATTCAGCTATTATTGCTTGATATAGCAATTTTGGGATTCTGAGGCTTTTTGAAAATTCTAACTAGAATTTGAACTTATTTCTATCAATGGCTGTTGTGCTAAACTACCGTATAACCTGTCGTGCTAAACTACAGTATAATCTGTCATGCTGGGTACCAAGTCTGCAGCTTATGGAAGTCTTTTGGAACTGTCTACAACAAAAATTTACAAAATAGTGAAGTTTGTTAGAGATCATCCAGAAAGAACCCAGTCATGACAGACTGGTAATTTATCAAGCCGTATTGCCATTAACACCATCCTAAAATATCTGCATTTTGGAGACTAGAACAATTTTGTGTTAGGAAAAAATCAAAACTTTTCTATTGATCTTACTACAGTAGAATAATAATTTAGGGCTAGATCATTAAATCTAAATCACTAGGCACTGTTTCAACCACAGTTAATTGAACTACATTTGAAGTCATAGAAACCAGTGAGGACCAATTCAAAGAATACAAATTAAGACAAGCTGCTTTTGTTGTTTTCCTAACCTCATTGTCTCCACTTTGGCCGTGTGGCTAGCAAGAACATAGGATGTGGCAAGTTATTAGAAGAAAACATTGAGGATAAAGTCAGGTTAAACAAACAAGGCTCAAATAGTGTTCTGTTAATGTATTGAGTAATATACAGTTTCCCCAAACACAGCAGAACTAAGCAATTTCTCTGGTCTTTGCATCTCTACAAGGTCCACAGTGTTTCACAGAACAGCATCTAGAAAATCCCTACTATTCTGTGTGTCTTTCTTTTCACTAATAGCATGTGCCTTTGTTTAGGTGAAAAATCTAGATGTAAAGAGTTTCTTGTCTTGGACATTTTTATCAAATAAGGGGTAGCAATTTTAGCAGTTTCAGTGCAATATAAACCGTCTCATAAAATTCCCTGTAACAACTTTCCCATCTTCCTGACAGGGTGCAAAAAGGTAATATTGTAAATTGGAAGTTGTCACTTATTAAAGGCAGTATTCTAGACTGTATCTATCTTTCCCCAAGTAGAGGTTAGTCAAGCTGGGAGATATTCAGTCATGCTCTGTGACTGTCTCAGAGGATTTTGCAGATCCTATCTGTTAGTCCCAGGAATCCTGTAATCTTGCATTGTTGGTCCCCTCTCCAAACATTCAGCAGATAAAAGATATTAACAGCACATAGTGTGTGTATATATAGTATCTTCCTGCACAGATATTTCTAGGTGTTTTACTATCTCTTTTTCTATTTTAATATCACTCATCCCAAGTAATTTTTCTCCCACTGAAATTATAGAGAAAGTGCTCTGCAGATATACCTACTCCTGGGTTCCCTCTGGCGTGGCACAGTATCATAGAACCATAGTATGATTGAGGTTGGAAGGGACCTCTCAAGATCATCTAGTCCACTCTTCTTGTTAAAGCAAGGTCAGCCAGAACAGGTTGTCCAGCAAGACCGTGTCCATTTGAGTTCTGAATATCTCTAAGGATGGAGACACCACAGCCTTTCTGGGCAACCTCTGCAGTGTTTAACCACAATCACAGCAAAGAAATGTTTTCTTATGTTCAGCTGGAATGTCATGTATTTCAGTTTGTGCACAGTGCTCTTCCCCTGTCACTGAGTGCCACTGAGAAGGGTCTGGCTCCCTCAGTAGTTTCTTTTGAGAGGAGCTGGACTTCTGCTCTAATATGGAACTGGCTTTTTCAGTAATTACCTCCAGTTTTAGAGACATCTATGTCCAATTTTGACCTTAGTAGCTTAACACAAAGTAACCACGAGAACCCATTTAAATGCTGAAAATGTAAGTTCACACCCTTGAACACTGAATCTGTGCAGTGTTTTTGCACACGAATTTTGCATTACAAAATTTGTAAGCTGTGAAGTGTGAGCTGAGTACTACAGATTTTTTTTCTGACCTGACAGTGTTATCAAGTTCTGTAAATCCTAATATTTTTTTTATACCAAACCACTTGTAGTGTTTACAGCTCCTGTTCAATAGGTTTGACATACTGCAGCAAGCATCCAGCTAACGTGCACAAGCTCAAACCCTAGCATTACGTTCACACAGATCTTGGCCAGCTGAAAGAGCAGTCATTTCTATTTCGTTTATCAATACTCATGCCCTAAGATCCAAAATGAAAAGCATGGTTCAATGTGCTACAGAAACCAGAGTATCACTTAAAGTGATAACAGATCAGATTCTTTTCCAGCAAGTTGATTTAATTCTCTATAGTCCATACAGAGATGCTGTCACATTTTATGTGATGAAATAGTGATTTCCAAGGACTGACTGGCAGAGTTATGCTTTTTGATACACCTCCTCAGTGACGCATGAAATATCTTCTCTCTTTGTTCTCTTTTTTCTTGGTAAATAATGCCTTGCCTTTTAAATGGATGGTTACTCTTAAATTTCAGTCATTTACTGAGTACTGCAAAACTGCATATATTCATTTCAGATCAGAGTAATTCCCAGCTCCTGACCAGGAAATTTTAATTCCTTGCTGTTTCTTAGTTAGATGTAGTAGTGTTCCCCCCCCAAAAAAAAAAAAAAAACAAAACAAAACAAAAACATTGAGGCCTTATTTTCATTTAATTCTCTCACATTTTCTTGTGCTCTAACATTCATCAGATCTACTGGCTTGCATTTTGTGCCTGGTTTGTCTGTTAGATATGGTGGCTTCTATCAGATGTTCACTTGGAAAATGAACAGGGATTCATTTTTATTTCAAGTCTGTGAGGACCGTAACAGTTGAGGGTTCTGACTCATATTCAGGGGCAGTTTCAGACTGAATGCTGAAATGGCTCTGAACATAGAGAGAGAGTGACATGAGATGTGTTTTTCCCGAGTGGCAGCAATTTTCAGATGAATATAGCAGTGTTAGTTGCTGGTAAGTTTATGGCTGCAGATATCTTATGAGTATGAATTGCAGTTGCTTAAGAAGCAGTTTACACTGTTTCTCATCTTTTCTTTGCAAAAAAGCCACCACAATCATGCAGGTGTTATTATGGTTTCTGCCCCAAAGGAAAAACAATCTGTTAAGGTTATACAATTTTGGTTCACATAGACCACATTTTTAGAGGAGATTTCCCAAAGTATTTGCAAAATATGTTCCTGACACTGATTGCATAATTATTAATCACAATGAAATTTAGTGGAACTTTGTCTCATTAACTTGTGTGGTTACTGAGAACTTCTTGTTCAAATTCTACACACCCATTTCAGCCTAGTTCAGATGGTGTATCTTAACCAGCAAGTGTTATCATAAACACTTTGGTGGTCCACATCTTTATCCTCTATTTTGAAACATTTTTGCAAGCCTGACCTTTTAAGTATCCCAGTTGGCCTGCTTGTATTTCATAGTTACTGTAAGGTGCAATTGATAATCTAGTTAAGTGTAAAATAATCCTTGTAATTCCCTTGACTTCAGATTTCCTTCCTCCATTTCCTAGTTTGGAAAACTTCATTGGCAGCTGTGATCTGGCAACATTACAACAATTCTTTGTGATCATTTCCCCTAGGCCGTGGCTAATTTATCTCAAAGTCTGTGTTGGTGTGTTGCTGCTTCAGGAGCACAAAAGACCTCCATAAAGCCTATGACAATTTCAGTAGAGTTTCTTCTTTCCACTGAGCCATATTTTTGCTGTGAGTTGTGACAGCTAAGGTTGTGGTTGAATGTGCATTAAGCTTGTGTCTCTACATTCACAAAAGATCTGACAGTATAAATTTGGTTTTGTGGTGATCACATGACTAAATTTCTGTTAAACTACCCTAAGTACACAATATAGCATTTGTGCCAGCTAATTCACCTGCTTGCTGCCTAGTATCCTAAAGCATTTTACAATTTTTCCGTGCTTCATGAGATGCCAGCCCAGCTGAATTCTAGGAATGTTTGGGAGCAACATTTCTAAGGAGTTGGCTTCTTTTCCCAAAATGAGATCCCTCTTTCCAAAAACCCAGTGTTGCTGCCAAAAGGACACTCCTAACTTGCTATTGCCAGCGTACTTCATAATCTTTTCCTTTTCACTTCCTGGATGCCACTTTCAGACCATGCTGCAAACGTCTTCCAAGTGGCTCTTCAGTATTAAAATTTGCAGTAGAGTTTCATGTAGATTCCTTCTGAAAATAGCATTGTCCACTCATTATAAACTGCATACAAGAAAAGAGGGAGCATACAGGAAATCCTCCATTAGAGGATTTGTCCAATTTCTACATAATTTTTCAGATTTCATGAAACTGCATGAATTGCAGATGAAGAGTTTCCACTCCACAAAGTATCTGGATGTGAGTGATACAATGCCTAGTGGCATGAAGTATGCAGCAGAGATGAAAAGAATGTCAGCAGAAATAACTTCAGAATGGTAAAAGTGATGTTCTTGGGTATCTGTAAACAAGCTCATCCATTATCTGGCAAGTTAGATCACCGTATAACTCCTGCTTTTCCATTGTCTGTCAGCGCAGAAAAGCTGAAAGCTAGCACTGTGATGTGGAATGTGTCACCTGCCTGTTGCTTTACAAAGTGCCCAGTGCACACAGCTTTCAGATGGTAGATGTAGAGAATGTCATAGTAAGTTTTGCTCAGCTCTCACCCTCCTCCATTTCACAGGGTTATTGGCGGAACATTACCATCTTCAGCCCTTCAAGCAGAGTTGTTTTCATAGTTTTAGCTTGGAGGTGGGCAGCACAATTCTTTTAGTGTGACAAAATCAATGGATTTACTATTCTGTCCTTGTTACTAGCTGATCTTCAATGCATTTCATACCTTTGTTCATGAAGTAGCTTAAGTCATCGCTGCTTTCATCGTAGTTTGACTGCCAGAAAGGAGGCTTCATAGAGTGAGTCTGGAAACAGCCTCTGTATCAGGATCTCATTTTACTGCTGTATTGTGCACTAAATTTGTGAGTGTAAGGGCGAGCAGATGGCTGAAGCCTGGGAGTAGGAAGATGAGATGGAATCAGTGCCTGCTATGGCTTGTTCATTTGCCCGTGGGAACCAGGAGGGCCAAAATCTGAGGGATGCTCTGGCAGAATGTTTTATGCAAAATACCTAGCTACTTTCTGCTTATATATATGTAATTGCTGATTTGAAAGCAATAAGCTTATGCATTATTTGATTCAAATCAAGAAGAAGAGGTCACAGCTGTAGCTGTAAGTTGCATGCTTACTTTCTTGTAGGTCTCAGTCATCATCCCCATCAGCCTCTCCTTTACAGACTTTTTGCACATTCATATTATTTCTGAGAAGGCATCTGAGTCTTCCTGTCCTGCTCATAGTCTTTCCCTTCTAGTTCTAGAATTGTCCAGTCAATCACAATCAGACTGCGTTCTCAATCCCAAGTATGCTTTTTTACCAATAGCAGGCTGTTTGGCCTTACCCACAGGCAAGAAAATAGAAGTGACCAGTGCTCCTGCATCAGCTTGACAGGAGGAACCTTCCTCTCTACCACTGTGTAGTTGCTGTTGCTCTCCTCTCTTGTCTTAGCTGGGACTAGTGGTAAACTGTGCCTGTTTTGGAGATTTCAGGATCTCAGATCAGTTTTCTAGAACAATGACTAGCCCCGTGTTCTAAGCGTAGGAGACAGGTAGGCAAGGCTGCTTAATGGTGTTGGGAAGCTGTCTCTGCTTGCTTCTAGGATGGCTTGTTCCCTGATGAAGGGTTAGGATGATTGAAGGAAAAGTGAGAGGAAGGATGCAGTAAACAGTTGATCATTCAACTGCTTATGACCATCCTCTGACACCGTTGTCTTGCATAGCTTTGTGCTTGGCCAGGACAGCCAAAGTGTACTTCAAGCCAAGTGTACCTTGGTGTCGCTGATGTTCATGGGTACTGTTGCACTATAAACTTCTAGACAGACTGTCAAGAAACCTGTTCTCCCAGGAAACATTTTAGAGATGTGGTTTCATATTTGCAAATTAAAGGTAAATTGTAGTGTCCTTTGTGCCTTACCAGCGGTTCAGTTCCCTGGATTGAGGGAGACAAGAAGACACAAACTTTACATAATTTAGAATATCTGTGTGATGGCCTGGCTTTGTGTCAGTGCTTTCATTCACTTGTCAGTGTTGCCACTGTTCAGTTGGGAACTAACACAAGAGAAAGGGCTGAAACATGAGAGATGAGAGGCAAGATCCACAGCAAGTCAGGACTGCATGGCATGGCTAGGCTAAGGCATCCTGCCTGCTGTCTCTCAGAAAGTGGAATGCTTATGTCCAGGCCAGCCCTAAATGAGCAGAGTTAGCCTACCCATGTGGCTCTGCACACCAACGATGGATGGCTGGATGTGCAAGGCTGCCAACTGGCAATGCACCTAGGACTTGGCAGAGTAACATAGGCTTGATGCCCAAGGCTAGAAAAAACTTTCAGGAAAAAACTGTAGCCATGAAAGGAGGCTCAAAAGCCCTATGACAATAGCAAAGAGGGATGAGAACAGCCAAGCTTGTTCTGCTGGATGGGCCACATCAGACTGTAGAAGGCACTGGTGCCATGAGGAGGTACTGACTGGTAAGTACTCAACTTCCATCCAATCTTCCTTTCTCACCGTAATTGTAGCATCGTAATTGTTTTCTGGCTTGAAGGAGGTAAGTTACCCTTGGAAACGCTAGAGGACAAGATTTTCTTCCCTATGCAGTCCCCACTGCATTATGACATGGTATCACTGTCCCCAGCCCAGGATGTGGTCTGTCTTCCCATATGGCAGCATGACACCCCAGCTCCTTGGCTTGGCACAGGTAAACCCCGACATGAGAAGTCACGATCTGAAATCTTCCTTTCTAATTTCATGCCATAACAGCTAACTGCATACTTTGAAGGATGTTTTAATTGCTGAGAAGCCTTGTGAATCATGAGCTCCTGAACAGGCTTTAGATCTCTAGGTGAGAAACCGCACCGTAAATTCCCTCATACTTTGAAGGTGATGGCTAGTGGCCAAGTCACCAAAGTGACAGAGCGAGAAGCCCTGACGGCGGGGCTGTGGCAGACCCACAAGCACACCAGGCCCCCCAAGAGCAACTTTCCCTGCGCCTCCTCAGCTCTCACTTACTGGGGTTCTATTTTAGCGCCGACGCGGAGCGCCCCGGCCGTGCCACGGCCGCTCCCGCCGGGCCGGAGGCGGCGCGGGCGGCGCCGTGCTGCCGTGCTGGTGGCAGCCGCGCCGCGCAGGGGCGTGCGTGGGGGGCGGGAGCCGCGCGGCACCGCCCCGGCCCCGCCGTTGCCGCCGGGAGCCGGCAGATCCGGGTCTCGTGGCGCGGGCTGACGTGTGAGCCGGCCCGAAGCACGGGGCCGAGCCGCGGGGCCGCCTCTGCCAGCCCGACCGCGCTGCTCCCGTCCCCGCCAGAGCCCCCGCAGCGGCGGCCAGAGCACGGTGAGCGGGGGCACCGCGGCGGGGAGCGGGAGGGCAGGGCCGGCCGGGTGCCCGCGGACAACCCCGTCCGTCGCTGCGGGCGCGGAGCGGCGCGGCCCCAGGGGGTGTCCGAGGAGGGCGGCGGGGGTAACAGCAAACCTGCTGAAGTGCGGGAGCGTCCCCGCTGCCCGGCGGCCGCCTCGCCGGGAGCCCGGGAAGGTAAACACCGGGAGAGCCGGAGCCGTTCCGCTCTCTTGTTGGAACCGGTGAAAAGCCGCTCGGCTTCTTTACAGCCGGTCTGACTCGGGGCTTCTGGTTGGTGGGGTTTCGGTGCAAAGTAGCACTCTTCCGTCGGATTGGTTTTTTAAAGGATCTCAATCCGATACTTTGAGCCAAAGGGTTTTAGCTTTACGTCTGTAAAGAAGCTAGCAGTGGCATGCTGACACCGGGGTATGTGCTCCCAGGCTGCTCCCCGCGTTTTGAGAAGTGGGAAAAATTGGACAGTATCTCGTGAAAGATAATCTCGGAGAAAGAACCACGTCACACTGCCATTAATTGATTAAAGATAGGATTCCTGCCAGAAGCTCTTCATATGTGTGCTCCCAGATGTGATCTGTAGCAGATTACGGTGGGGAAGGGGTATGTCTGCGTTGGACACCACAAAATACCGTCCGCGGTCAGCCCCCCGCAGTTGTCAGCGCTCCAGGTTCCTCAGGTGTCCTGCCCAGTAGCTCAGCCGCTGCGTCCATGTCAGCTCCGAGGCCTCAGCTAACCACCACTTCTACGTGAACGTGGTGCATGACCTACATCCAAAACTTTAGTTTCCTGGCAAACACCTGTTTGTCCGGTCTTCTGGACTAGGTGATAGATGTGTTGGTGTAGGGATTGTTTGTGTTGTACGCTGGCTGAACATCCATGTCTCCGGTTTTTAGATGTGAGGACGACTAACTTTTTTGGTCTTAATAGCTTATTATGTTAACATTATTAGTGTGCCTTCCGGGGAAGGTGCGTAACTGCAGGCAGCATTAATGGATTATATCTTAGAAGTCTTTACATGCCTAGCTATTAGAGTACTATCCACCTTTACTAATTTCTGTTACTTTCCAAAAGCAGATAGCAGCTCAGAAAAATGAAAGTGAGAAGAAAAAAAAAAATCAATCTTACTTTTGATTTCTTCCTATACAGAGTGAGAGAGAATAAATCCTCGATAATTCCATCTAATTCTTGTGACCTGTCGAAGTGAAAGAAATCAAGCTATTGTTGTCAGCCACTGATTTAAAAATGTGACCCTGTCGCTGACAACGTAGCTTGAAATTGTAGAAGCACTTGGCAAAACAGAAGTGGGTGTAATGTTGGCAGTACTTTAGTAGGTTCAGTTCTGAGTACTGTTCCTTCCCCTGCCACTGAGGTAGCTGAGTCCAGCCTCTTTGGTTCTTTTTACCCAATTTTTGTAAAAGACAAGATTTACAACTTGTGCCTAACTCTAGAGTGGTGTAAAGTTCTGTATTTTAAGTAGTTTAAGATCATTCTGTATAAGGATCAAAATGAGTGCAAAGCCCTACTGGATGTTCTTGGTCATTCCATGATGTACTCTTGTGTGTGCTTCTATGGCTGGCAGGGAAGTCCCTGACCCTCTCAGGAGGACAAGCCAGGAAGGCCTGCTTTAGAACTGAGCTGGTAGTAGAAGCTGTTCTGGAGCTCTGGGATGATTTTATTTTAGCCTTATACCATGCATGTTGTGATGGGTTTGCATAAGGTGCAAAATAAGGTTCAAGTCCATAAGGCTGAAATGCACAGCCCGGTTACATGGACAACGTTCTGCAGTCCGTGTTCTTCCCTCATTCTAAGGGAAAAATAGAATAGACTTGTTAAAGAAGTAGTCTACATAAAAACAGTTTCAAAATGCAGTATGTTTTTAATCACTTTGTAACTATTGTACTTGCTTTCAAAAGGTCAGGTTTTGGTTTTAGAGAAAGTTAGTTTCTAACTTCTTGTTACTAACTTCTCATTTTTTACTTTCATATATTTAGACTTAAGAATTAGTGATATGTGAATGTTACTTTTGTAACAGATATGTAATAAAACAAAGTCTGTATTAGTGTTTCAGAACTCTCCTTCCTAGATATTTGGGGTACTTGAAATACAGTACTGAAGAGCAAATTTTATCTCTGATGAAGTTCATCATAGCATAATTGAGCCTAACAACATCGTGAGTCTTCACAGAGCCAGTACAATGAAAGTGGCAAGATCCTCTTTCTTTTCTTACAGGCATGTATGAATGGAGAAGGTGTACATTGCCCTGACAAAACCAAGTATCAGACTCTCACTCTGTATGTTTTGAACATTTATCAGATTACTTATCATAACAAAATAGAAAAATGTTTTGGCAGGTACATTTATATATATAAAAGTTGATATTACCTGCCCATATTCTGCTTGGGAAGCAAATCAGAGAGCCTGTGAGCCTGCTTTGCATACATGCTATTATGTATGTGCTTTGCATACACACTACTACGCTTGATGTTAAGCATGTTTTCCATTTTAACTGCTAAGGTTATAGATTCAGTTTATTAATATGTAAAGATCTATCTAGTTGTTCATGAGGCACCTGATTCTGCAAGATGCTGAGTGCTTCTTGGAAGAAGAAGCTCCCAAGTCCTCCGTAAATAAGTACAGTGGAAGCTAAGAAAGCTGTGTAATATTATACCACACAGCCACATCTTGCAGTCCTGGTTCAAATAAAAAAAAAAAAAAAAAAATGAAGAAAACAGGAAAAGGAATGATTTTCCCAGAATAGCTGCTTCTATGCCCTGACTCACCAGCAGGTAGCTTCCCCAGTTCCCAAGGAGCCTCATTTGAAGAAAGACCCCTTAGCTCCTTATTGTGAAGGACTGGAGTCAGGGATATGAGAAGGATCAGTCTGTGTTAGCTATCTTAGTCTTACTTCTGCTGGACTTCAGGAGCAATACAGTGAAGGAGAGTAGTCCTGTCCTCCGCTTTCCGTCCCATCAACTATGCCACAGTATTGACTGGGGCAGAAAAAGGTCCCTTAGTAATGGTCAATACAGCTTTACATAGAATCATAGAATACAGATTTGAAAGTGCTTGGGGAGCAGCCTCTGGCATGATCGAGTGGTTGTACATTTGCATGGTTATTAATTGAACAAATACGCTTCAGAGGCTTTAGTGAAAGTGTTTAGCTGGTATTTTTACAGATAATGGAACAAATTAGACCCATTTGGGTGGATAGAGACAGAATTACACCTGATAAAAGTTTCCCTCGTTAAGATTAGTTCTGATTCTTCTGCAGTTTTGCATGCATTAAAACCCATGGCTTTCTGGATGTAAATATAGTTTTATTCTTACTTTATAAAACTGTTAGACAAAGGTCAGATTCAGAGCAATGAGCTTTTCTGCAAAAGAGAAGATTTTTTTTATCAGAAAGAACAGAAAAGCTGTACAAAAAATGTAGCATCAGCCATTTGTATGATACAAGCAGCTACGATGCCTTATTTGTTGAATCTTTGTTAAATAGATTCAACAAATTTGTTACATAAAGACCTCTAATAATAGAGTTTTGGTCTTTTTTGTTCACATATTCACATGTATGTATTCATATATTTCCTGTTAGTTAATCATAAAAGGTTTATTTTTAGCAAGGCAATATTTTTAGAGAACTTGATAAAACAGTTTATGTCAGTTTTCATACACTAAGAAGTTAATTCAGGAAAAAAGCAGCTCTCCAAATGAAATTACATGAAGATGTAAAGAAAAGTTGGGGGTTAGCTCTTCAAGTAGTTGGACTAAATCAAGCGTGAAAAGAAGCTTTCTGGTGTGAGAGGCCTTAGTTTATAAGAATTCTTGTGCAAGTGATTACAGTGTCCTTAGGGGCTCATCACTTTCATATCTAGACTCATTAAATGGTGCCTGTCATTAAGCACCCCTACTAAAAATACTACATAAAGCTTTTGTCAGAGAGCTCCATGAACTACAGGAATATTCTTATACGTAGACTTTTCTTGAGACATGAAGATTGTCAAATGCTTCAGTTTCAAATTAGTACATAGAACAGAAGTGTCTCAAGATGAAAAATACCTTCTTTCCTGTGGGATAAACGTGGAGCTGAAGGTGAGATACATGTTACAAACTAATCCTGATCTTGTGAAGTAGTGCCATAGATTTTCCTTGTGCAAGTTAATGTAACAGATTTAAAGATCTGTTGCTAGTAGATGCAGGGGAGATTTATATAATTTGCATAGCACTTTCCTTTTGATAATCTACCCTGTGAGTCTGCTGAATGAGATGGATGTTATTTGCTGGTAAAAACTGGGTCGTCTTTTA
Organism: Loriculus beryllinus; assembly: GCA_039877255.1. Taxonomy (NCBI): domain Eukaryota; kingdom Metazoa; phylum Chordata; class Aves; order Psittaciformes; family Psittacidae; genus Loriculus; species Loriculus beryllinus. The sequence continues at coordinate 31,965 of JBCJKH010044472.1, forward strand.
GCTAAACATATGTAAATAAGCAAGCCCAGAAATTCTGTTAATTGCTGCAGATTCCCTCTGGTATAAGTACTGATTAGAAATATTCTAATTGATAAGCTTCAAATTGTTTGCTACAGGTATGTAGAAAACCTAATTCAACTTCCACTGAAGTTGAAGGCAAGCCTCCACTAGCTTCAGATAAAATTTGATCTGGCCTAAAGGGGTTGGGAGTAGGGCTGCTAGGGAATAGAGCTGCTTTCATCTGAGAATTGAAAATCCTGCTATCTTTCTCAGCATGCTGCTACCCTGCTAAATCTGTTAGCTCGGTGGCAAGTTATTAGAAACATATGTTGTCCCTGGAGAAAAATAATGAAAATATCCCCAAGAATTTCAGTACAGTTTTGTGGGTTTATGTTATTGGAGTAACATTAAGTAACATTAAGTGTATTTTTACAGTTTTAAGGATTTAGTAAGGTATTTTGTAACCTAAACAACTGTACTCTTGACAAACAAGTCTCAAAAAACTTCATAGCTCATGGTTTAGGGCTCCACTTGCTAGCTCAATATGGTGGCAAAGCTTTCATTTTTATTTCTTTTGAAACTGTACGTTTTTGTGAAGGAGTGAATAATAGAATTTTTAAAATCTTTATTTTTGCAAAGAGATGAAATGTCTAAAAGCTTCTGAATGATTGACACCACCAACCCCAGAAAAAATACTGCAAAATAATGAGTTATTGCAGGTCATCTGAGCTGTGGCAGCTGCCTGGGTGCTCCTGACTAGCTCAGGGCAGCTCTGGAGTGTCTTAGCTTAAACTTTTTTCTCTTACAAACTAAGCAAAGTTGTGTTCGCTCACTGTTCCCATGGGCTAAGAGCATGTTTGTGGACCATTGTCACATCTCAATCTCGATTTGTAAATCTTGGAACAAGGACAGAGCTGTTTTATGGATAGGTTGCATAGATTGTTATAGGAACATATTCTCTTTCCATACTTTAGTCTTTTAAAGTAAATTGTTGGTTTTGTATTATGAAGCTGAAAAGTCAAGTACAAAACATTTCTTGGTCAGGGTAACCAACAGCAAATTGGTTTCTCTGTTCTACTCCCATGGGGATGCTTGCACAAGATGCTCATCTCTGCTGTTTTCCATCTTCAGGGAGTACACTTTATCCTTATTTTCTCGCAAACGTCTGTCACCTGAAAGGTCAGTTTCTCTTTCAGGTGTAACCACTTGCTCAGAATCAGGCCTGCCAAGCCATGCCTGGTCAGCTTGGCACAGCATGGATGACCTCTCAGTGCTGGTGCAGGAGTGCTCAGATTCCACATGTTCCTTCCAGCAGCAGTGCATCACTTGTATGGCTGCAGGGGTGCTGAACGTAGGAGATTGGTAATTGTGGCTGGAGAATGGGAAGAGGAGTGTCAAAACAAGCAGTGAGGCAGTCTGTAGTACCAGAACACACTAACCAAGGGCAGGAGAGTAAGCACATTTGCCTAGGAGCTGGCTCTTCTACTTGCCACTTTAGTGGAAAATCCTGTTAAAGTCAGTGAGAGTGCTTGCCTTACTGAAAACCACAGGAGAAGGCTCCTGGCTTGTTTGGTAAACTGGTTGGAGTACAGTGTGTTAGTAATTTTACAGAGGATAGCCTACCCTTTTGCATTCACATGTGTCAAGTGAAGTGATTGAATTGCCATTAGACATTCAGTGCAACAGAAATAACTCTGTTGTCCTAGACCATTATCACAATCTCCTACACTACAAATAAATGTTAAGGTGAGGCTGAAGAATTTACTTAGCAGAAATAAGGTATTATTCTTGGACAATGTTCTATGTCATTGACATCTTCTCTTAATTAGCTTTCATATTCCAAAAGATTCCTTCCATAAAAATATCACCATTTTAACAAAAGGATGACCAAATGCTGACAGCTGGAATTTGGCAATAATATTCTGTATCAAATACCAGTAAATGAGTTCTAAAATAGCTGGACTGCTTTTTTGGTCCATGACTGGATGTGCATAATTAGCTGCTTTTCAAGTGTGTTGCCCAGAAAAAATGCTAAGCCACCTGCATGGGAATAAGTAAAAAAAGCTTTTTTTAGCCTTGGTGGGTCTTATTTAGCTCCCTTGGGGAGTTCAGTTTGGATCACTGACATCAGCCTTATAGTGTAAAGCCCGAAATCTCTCTCCTCACATATTGGCAACTGGTTATGAAAAGGAAGGTGGGAAACAGTACTGGTACCATACAGGGTTTTAATGTGTGGATTCTTGTCCTTTGAGATTTACACTTGACACTGACAAGCCTTAATTAAACTGAAAGAAGCATCTATGTAATCTTCTATATTTGCCTGGTACATCATTCTGTGTTGAACTAATGTACCTCAGCATACCTGTAACCTTGGTTAGCCCTGCCCACAATGTTAAGTGTCCTTCCAGGTTCCTACTAGATCCTTCTGCCCTTTAAAGCAGTGTCAACTTTATCATATACTTCAGTGAAAGAAGAGTTGTGATGCTAAGCTGTGAAAGGGCTTTGACCATAATCATAAGTCTTTTAAGTTTTCATGCTCTGGCTCCTACTGCTCTGGCTTTACTGCTCTAGGTGCTAGTGCTGGTGGCAGAGCTAACAGTAGAGTTTTCTGACCCACTCAGAGCAAGTCTGAATGTCCACATCGGGATGAAAGTGCTAGTGGCCCAGCAGTGCTCAGTGCTGTGGTGGTCACACAGAGGTGTACTGTGGGTATAAGGGATGTAGTCTTGTGAGACCATAAAAAAAGCCCAAACAAGGAAGATTCCTTAGCACATACATACAGTTCTGAGCCTGTCTCTGCTCAAAAACTTGTTCCCTGATTTTGGCACGTCACTGTAGTTTCCTTCAGTGACTGGCTCAGCATTTCTTTGGCTTTGCTCCTGTTTTTAAGAGTGGTTTTGTATTAAATTAGCATTTGTAAGAAGCACCAGATGGGTGACACTGGAAAATTAATTCGTAATTTAACAAATGATTCGTGAGACAGCAGCAAAGTTATCCACTAGCATGCCTTGCGCACAATGTGGCTGGGTGAGCAGTTCTGTTGTGGGGCTCCTACTGGTCTTGATGTCTTTGTTGAAACCAACACAAACAGCACCAGTTGCATACATCTGTGTGCATGGTTAAGCACTGACTTTTCCATGAGGAAAGGAACTGGCTTAGCTTAATCTGCACTGAGAAGTTCATCTTAGATCTTGTTAATTATCCTGAGAAAACTTGTGCAGAAACGCACTTGCCAACTCATTAGGCTACAGCTGGAAGTCTAAGGAGACGTGCTGATGCTTTCAAGTACAAAATCAGCTGTAGAAAATTCATCCCCCCACCCCCTGGAATTATAATGTGAGCAGAGAGGATTGCTTTATACTCTGAAAGTGTTGCTATGTCTGGGAACCCTCTTTGGATATTGTATCAGCCATCAAAATTGTTGCAGCTCTTTTCCCTAGAAAAGCCAAATAGATGATCTGAACTGGGACAATTAGTTGAAGAAAGCTGTAATTGGAGCCACACTTTACTGTGGCAGTGCTCCTCCTGGCAGGACCCACATTTGTATCCTGCTGTTTTGCTTTTGCTGCCCAGTCAGCCAGTTGGTTTTCTTTTGTCTTGAAAACTCAGTTTTATGCCCAGGAGGAGGCTGAGTGGAAAAGGGTCATCATTAGTCCTCTAGAGATCTGTGACCTTGCAGAACTACTGACCAGATCCTGGTCTGCTGAAGCCGGTGTAAGCGCTGGTATTTGTTTCAGCAAAAGTAGGATGGAGCTGTAAGTGTGAAAGAAATGATGGGGGAGATGTTTTCTTGCATTGTGAATAAAAGGGATTAAAAATTACCATTGTAAAAAAGCCAAGTATAATGTTGCAGTGTTTCAGACTTCAGTTCCATGAGGGAATATTTACTTAACTATCTAAATTACTACAATAGAAGATGACTGATCCTTGGAATGTTGTAATTTATATACAAAATTCTTCTTTTTTTCAGAACCTATTTTTAGCCTTGTCTGAATAGCGGAAGTTGCTTTGTAAAGGAAGCTTCCTTAGAAATCTTCAAGCTTATTTTTCCCAGCCCTATAACCCCTGTAGTTTAAAACTCTTGCATTAAAAATGCAGACCACCTCCACTGGTTGCTTAGGCCATTGGCTTCTGGATTAATTTTGATTTAATGGAGTGTCCTTCTCTATTGCCTTAGAATCCATTAACTTCAGGCAGAATAACATTTATTTACTTTAAAGTACTGCTTATTCTTCTCTTTATATTCTCCCTATTTCTGTTGTTCCTTTTGTGATGTTTCTTCCCCAGTCTACTACAAAACCTTCTGTTTTCTCACGCTGTCCTGTAGTTTTATTGTGTGTTTAGTTTTTCCCTTCCTTTGTTCTTTCTAACGGCTCAGTTACCATTTCTGCCTTTTTCCTCCTTTGTGTTGCTCAGGTGACATGAAATGTGCTGCATTTCTGTAAGTAGCAACTGAAAAAAATAGCAATTTCACAAAGATCTTTGCAGGTTAAATAAACCAGTCCTGTCTCCTCAACTCTCTGGTTTATTTTTTTTAAGGAGAAACCCCAAATCCATGCATGTTATCTTTCCTCTCTGTGCTGTAACCCCGTCTGAAGAGAAACTTGATGCTGAAATCAATGAATAAAATTTACTGGCCTGTCTTACAAAGTTTAGTTGTACAACTGAAATAATAGGAAGGGGAAGAATAGGCTAGTGAGTTGGATGTGGGTAGCTCAGCAAAAGACTAACAAAACACTCAGGATTCCATGGAAGAGTGGATGTGCATGAAGCCCAAATGTTGTACTACATGGAAATCAACAGGAAAAGGCATTACATAACACAGAAAATTCCAAGTTTGGCTGGGATTCACTGGATTTGAATGTTGGCAGGGCACTAGTAAGCAATATTGCCTTACTGCAGATACCTGTATGATTTTTTTTGCTGTATACCTAACTGATGTTGAATTGGATTTTGTGTGGCCAGGCAGGGTTCAGTGAGTCCAGTCGCTAGAAGAGACAGGATTAGATGAGATGTCTAGAAGAAATGGGGTTACTGTCTTTTTTTTTTGGAGTAACCACTGGTACCAGAAGTATTTTGAAGTGCACAGTAATGAGTCGACTGGGGTAACAGTTGCTCCTGGAGCGCTAATGGTAGCAAAGGAACAGAGTGGCCAAGGAGGAGAATAAAGACTCCCTATAAAAGCAGTGATCAAGAGCTTTATGAGGAGCTAATCGCAGCAGTCTCTTCTTGCTTTAACTGAAGCAAATTTCCAGCCCCGGAGTTAGTTGATTCTATAATCACACGGCCCTGGTTCCTGGTAGTTTCTCTGGGGTAAGACTTCATATGCAGGATTGCAAGGGTCTTATGTTATGCGAGGCCAATGTACAAGGTGTTTTAAATGTTAGAAGAGGGTACTTGGAGATAATTTAAAAAAGGGTAAGATTATGCAGAACAGCCAAACTTGGGGCATGCTGTGAAGAAAATAATTACAGAAAGGGTCAGGTATTGTAAGAAAACATGCATACTAAGATGGTTTAGGTGCAGGTAAAAAGGCAAGAGAGCAAATCCTTTTTATGGAAACCTGGATCCTTCAGGAGATCTTGGAAGAGTATAGGAGAGAGGGTTTCTGCCTCTGACAGGAAGATAAAAACAAATATTTTATCTTTGGGTCAGTGGATTGTTCATGCTTTGTGTATGGCTTTTGCTACCTTAGTCCTTTATCATTTTTCTGAATGCCTACAGAGGCATAACAAGTCATTTGCTTTCTTCCTACATTTTAATTTTTATACATATTTTCATTTGTTCTGCCACACTTCTCTCAAACTGAACTCAGAAAGAAAATTAACTTAATGGCTTGTGAGAAATATTTAACAACTGTGCTTTGAGTTATCACAGTTGGCTGAGAAACAGTAATGAGGGGCTGAAGAGGGTTTTGTTTTTCTTGAAAGTAATGTGGAAACTGTTACTTGTCTGCTGTACCAAAAGGTGTATTTTGCTCTCAAGGATTTCTTATCTTCAATCTTCAACAGCAACACATCAGAAACAGTTCTTAGCAGAGGAAATCTTCCACCATTCTATGTATCCTGAGCATGCTAGTCTGCATTTCAAAAGTGCCTGTATCCAGGAAAGATAAGACTCAATGGACTTAGAGTTATGATGCTGAAGATGCAAGGTTTAGTCCATAATAAATCTGCATTGACTCTCATTTATGTAGCATATAGAGTGTTTCTTTGAATATTGGAATTATAAATATTTTTATACACTCCTTTATTCCAAGGAGTAGAGATCGCCAGTATGTATACTTTAAGAAGCTTGCTAATCAGCATCATATTGGAGTCCCATTGGAGAGCATCCAGCACATGGAAAATTGACAAAACTTCTTGTTTACGTTTGTGCTAGAAAGGAATTTAGTTTTGTAATGATGAGGGTGGAGAGAGGCGGAGTATTAATTTCTGTCTCCCAAAGCTCACCAGCTGCATACTATTTACTCAGGAGAAGTGTTACTGAATTGGGAAATAATGTATAGTCATTGCAATCATTTAAAATAGAAGAGTCTCCAGGTACACAAATACAATCAGATTGTAGCCATAAAGATTGCTTTTTTGATAGTAGAGTGTATAAAATATAATACACAGCTGTAGGGCTGGGATTGGGGAAGATAATAAAAGGAGAAACAATTTGCAATAATTACTATAACTGAGAATGCTATTTTTTAAATCATGAGAGACTAGAAATATTTTTCAATATGGTTTCATTGCCTGCAATTTTGAATAGATGCTCAAGTCAAAAGGTAATGGTGGCCTTTTACTTCTTTCTTAAATTATCAGAGACCATCCTCCAGTTTGCTCTCAAATTACAGCAATTCCAGCTCTGACTGCATTATTTCAATTTCAGTAGTGTTGTTTGTGATTGCCTCTGTGGGCCTCTTTGCACTGGAAAGGTTATAATCACTCCTCTTTGATGGTACATCATATTTATCCACATTCTCTAATTCTCTCCTTTATTATGCTTTTCATCAGTTTGCTTAGTCTAGAGGCCATAATATTTACCGTCTCAGGTGTTATCAGTGAGAGCTTTGTCATATTTGTAGAACGTATCTTCTAGCTGTTTTTAAACCCTGTGAATTAAATACTGTGGTAGCAGTGATATGGCCAAACCAAAATACTGTAATTTGAACTCTCTCATTCAAAGTACTTGTAGGTATTTAACATCATAGCCTTGCCAGTTGCTGTGGTCTTACAGTTCTCCATGATAAAATCCAAGAAAAACAAGGTAGCGATAAACAGGAAAACACAAAGAAAAATAAAATAGAACTACAGGTTGTTTTTTTTCTTTCTCTGGGTCATAAGGATGAAACTGGAGCATTTTCTGTGATAGATTGCATGTAGAACAACTGTATTTGCAAAAGGTGGAGAGCTGCTGTGACTCACAGCAAAGAGGTCAGAGCTGGGCAGAACAAGTTAACAGCTGACGTGAGATTGCAAGTACTGGGAGGCAGGCAGGAAGCGCACTGCAGTTCTGGAACAGGATTTTGATACAAATGGGCTGCCTAAGAGCACGCAGTGGAGTCAAGGAATCCTGCTCCATGATATATAAAAATACTAGTCTTTTATTACCGAATCATACGCAGTCATACAACATTATAAACTTAAGGATTTTATTACAGAGTTTAGTTGATATTTCATACTTTATGCATTCAACATGTGTTAAAAATGAAACAATTATTAAGCCAAGAATGTTTTAATGAGGAATACAGATGTGATAGTGTCACTTTACAAATGAAAATCATCACAGTAGAGCAGTTCTGTCTATAACTGGTCAAACATGCATGAAATCTCTGCTTCCTCTAGGTCTCAGCAAAAACACAATTGCATGAGGAGGATCAATTACCTCATGGTTTTGGTTTGGTTTTTTTTTTGTTTTGTTTTTTTTGTTTGTTTGTTTGTTTCTTGTTTTTTGTTTTTTGTTCTTTTGGTTTTGATTCTTTTTTTTTGTTTGGGATTTTTGGGTTTTGTATTTGTTTGTTTTTTCTTGTTTGTTTTAAGTAATAAAGCAACCCAGGTTTAGTATCTTTATCAGGCGAAAACCTAGTGTTGTTCCCAGAATAGATGGTCTCTCTTTGTTTCTTTGCTGATGAAGAAATGAAGCTTGTTATAGGCTTGTTACAGGCTTGGAGGAAGGAAAGATAAAGGATGATTCCTTTCAGCATCATTTGAAAAAGCTTGTAAAGGATCTTTTGTTGAAAGCTTGGATGACATTTTACTTGATGTCATGTGTTCTGCTTTATTTTAGCTCATTAAGGTAATTTGTCATGTAAAATTCGAATGCCTTGGGGTATTTTCCTTCTTGAGCACCTCCACTTCAATTTATGTTGTTGTATGACAGATTAATTTTCCCCATTTATTGTCTAATCTTTTTCAGTTGTCTGTTCTACAGAGAATGTTAGCCTGGTGTCATTGGTGATGACTCTTATCTGATGTTTCAATTTCTTGTAGTCATATATAAAAAAGCCTATTGTTTTGCAACTTTACTGGTTCAGATGCCTTCTTTTGGCTGTCAGTGTTATTGTCTAGAGAAACCATTTTGCACTATTTAGCAATCAGAGCTTTTACCTGTTCCTCATACTAACATGGTTTAGAAAGGCTAGTGGGGTTGATGTAGTATATCATCCAGCAAGCTTGTGTAGTTAAAAACTTCCTTCTACTGCTACATGCAGTTCTAGTGGTTCTGAGATGCATTCACAAAAGTTAGTGTAGTACCTTTATAGCTAACTCACAAAAGGAATCGTTAGATCATCTGCTGTGATCTCCTGTATGTTGGAGAACATTATATCTGAAGTTGGGTGCTTCTGTACTTGACTCAATAACCTGTACTTGGCTGAAGCACATCTGAATGCACTGGGAGACGGGAAATCCACCCCTCCTTTTGCGGTTTGTTGCATCAGTTACTGTGATGGTAAAAATATATGCCTTGCTTCTCTTTTGGATTTAGTTGATTACAGCTTCTAGTCATTGGTTCTTGATCACCTCTTCATTGAAGAACTTCCCAAAACTCAGGTTTATTTTTCTATGCAGAGGTACTTGTATTCTACATTATCAAGTCACCTCTCAGTTGTCTTCTTGTTACATTGCCAGATTACTCTTCCTTAGTGTCTAGGCAAAAAGCCTTCCCTTCAACCCATCAATGGAATTCCTTTTTGTTCTTTTTCAGTATTTTTTTAAAAAGTGGAGACTGTAGCAGATAAAGGGCACTGATGTTCAGACTCTATAATGAAGATATGGTTATCTCTTAACCTTCTTTTACTTCCTGGCTCTCTCCACGGTGGCAGAGGGTAATACAGAAGAGTAGTGGACATTGAAAGGATGTGCATTTTCTTTTTTCCATCTCTTTCTTCCCCCAAAACGGGAGAACTATTGTGGTGATACATTCTGTTGAATGAAGATATCTCACAGCCATATGTGTCATTTCTCTTTCTCCTAGTAAGGTTAAAACATGCTTATGTGTGATTAGGGCTGTAAGTTTTTATAGGTGATGACTGCAGAATGCATCTGTTGGTTCAGCGCACCCTTAACAAATGGCTTGCACCTTCATAAACTGCTTGTTTAAGGAAATTGAGAGGTTGTATCTGCTCTGTACTGCTGCATTTGTTAAGCTTGCCAGTTATCTCACATTAGGGCCCCAGTGCATGGAGCACAAACAAAATCTGAATCCAGCTTTATGAATGCCAAATTAACAAAAATATTTTGAAAGTATCATTACACAAAACTGATCTAATACATTTTAAGAGTCCTTATTTGAGAGAAATAAATCTCTGATTTGACCACAAGGGTAGAAATGTCTTGCAATTTGCTATCCGTTTTGACCATCAATTAAGTCACTGAGGAAGCTATTGGGAAATAGAAAAGATATGCTTGTATATGCTTGACATGTTTGGTTTTAGCAGGTTAGTAACCTAGAATTTATTCCCTACCATGTCCATTACAGCTTTGAACTTTCTGTATTGCTAAGTGAATAACCTACTTCTTTGATCTAAAATTAGTGTGCGAAGCTCCATTTTTAAAGTGTTTCCAAGTACGTCCACTTTTGCACCCCTGCTGCTTGCTTTCATTATACAACAAGGGTGATTGTTTCTCCATTTAGAAGAGAACTTACTGGGTTTTAAATTATTTTCATGTACATTAATCCAGAGGGAGAATATAAGCAGCTTGTTAGGGTTTAGGAGTACAGGTTCACCTGACTTTTCAAATAGTGTTCGTACACTTAAGAGCCCCACTATACAGATGAGAGACCAGAATTTAATCTTTGTGGTTCTTGTTCATTAGGATGAAATTCACTGTGGTATGTGGGAAAACCCAGGGGAGATACAAATTCTTGCAAAAAAATTATTTGGCTCTCTAAGGAAGCCCATGTGAGACACTGCTTTCAGCAACATCAAAATGTTACTGCACATACCACACTTCTTCATTCATGCTGCCAAAGGAATAATAGGATTACCCTGCTTTGTTTTTCTTTTTTATCCTGGCATTAAGTAAACTGAAACTTGAAGTGAGAGTCACTGGGAAATAAGGGCAGTTGAAAAAGAGTTCATTGTCCTTTTATTTTTATTCTTCTTAGGTGTTCACTGACAAGTTCAGGTTTATCCAGAGAACCATGGCAGAAGGGGGATTTGATCCTTGTGAATGCATTTGCTCGCATGAACATGCAATGAGAAGACTGATTAATCTGGTAAGGATAACATGAGGATATTTGGAAAGGTGGTTATTCAGACAT